>SOPF01026790.1:0-50188 GCA_012979155.1 Hypericum perforatum
TAAGAAAATGTTACTTGTTTCGAGTTCGAAGGTCTATTGAGTCATCTGTTGCACAGGTCGGGTACTCGTCACCAACTCAGTCCGGGATAATGGACGACTTGGATCTGTCTGTTGCTGAGGTACATGGTAGCTATTAACCAATTGGGACGTGTTCATTCCTGCATCAATTTGCTTATACTTTGCTTCGATACACAGTACTCACTTTTCGGTTCAATTCTAACAATTGGCGCAATGGTGGGCGCGATTATGAGCGGAAAGATTGCCGATTACATTGGTCGTAGAGCTGTATGAACTTTCCTCCTTGAATGTTGCCATTTCTGCATGTGATTAGTTTATAAAATGATATGCTTCTGTTTGTTAATATACGCTGGCTTTGTTCAACCAGACAATGGGATTCGCTGAACTGTTCTGCATCCTTGGATGGCTTGCAATAGCATTCTCAAAGGTTATTATTTCCTTGCCTTTCTTCTCTTGCTGATATGACTTCTGTTAACTTGAGCTCTCACCGTGAAACATTGTCACCTTGCTTGTAGGTCGTGTTATGGCTTGATGTTGGAAGGCTTTTGGTGGGATATGGAATGGGAATCATCTCCTACGTGGTAGCCTTTTCGTTGAAACTTTGATCTATTCTTGGTTACTGATGCTCACTGTTTCTAACAGTTTCACATCAACACACAGGTACCTGTATACATAGCTGAAATCACACCGAAGAATCTGCGAGGAGGATTTACAACGGTCCATCAGGTGATAATATGATTAGAATTGCTAATGCCGAGTTTCCGGTGTTGTCTTAGCTCATCCAGCTACTCAATTCTGCAGTTGATGATATGCTTCGGCGTGTCGATAACATATCTTATAGGAGCTTTTGTCTCCTGGCGACTTGTAGCTATAATTGGTAATATCGATCTATGCAAAAAGTTACTTCAACTCGTTTAACAGCTGATTATCTGACGACTGACCTCGACATCATTTGGCTACAGGAACCGTTCCGTGCCTAGTACAGCTTCTTGGTCTTCTCTTCATACCAGAATCTCCTAGATGGTTGGTGAGTGTAGCTGCGCTACAATGTCAATATGTATCTTCCTGAAGATGTAAAGGTTTAGCTGTCTTTACCAAACATCGGTGGTAGAATCGAACTAGAAATTTATTTAAACACTAACAATATTTTCCCCGAGGATTAATACATCAAGTTATCTCCACAGGCAAAAGTCGGGAGACCGGAACAGTGCAAAGCTGCTCTACAATGCTTACGAGGAAACAAAGCTGACATTTCTTATGAAGCTGCAGAAATAAGAGTATCTTCAGAAAGCTGTTTACTTTCTGAGATGTGAATCTTGTGGTTTTTGTTTCAATCTAATCTTCTTCTGTGGCATGTCCCAATCATTCTCATTATATGACAATATTCAGGATTACACGGAAACACTTACACGGCTTACTGAAGGGTCCATATTAGAGCTGTTGCAATGGAAATATGTGCATTCCCTTATTGTAATTAGAACTCTTCTCATCGTATCGTGATTCTTGTTTGTTCAAGCCATCAACTCAAATAATGAAGATGGAAATTTTTCCCCAAGGTTGGAGTCGGCCTAATGGTACTGCAACAATTTGGAGGGGTCAATGCCATTACATTTTATGCGAGTTCCATATTCGAGTCTGCTGGTATGTGCCAAAGTCTCTGAAATTCTACGGATTTAACAAGATGAACTAACATCCATATGTCTTGCTCCGTGAAAGGATTCTCCGGAAGTGTTGGAACAATCGCAATGGTAGTTGTGCAGGTTAGTAACTTCCTCTGCAAGTCCAATCACTGCGAGTTTTGCTCAGTAAATTTTACTGGCATTTAGTGTATATATTTCACGTCCTTCAGATTCCAATGACTGCATTAGGAGTCTTTCTCATGGACATATCCGGCAGAAGACCTCTTCTGATGGTAAGAAGTCGTACTAAATTGATTCGATGTTCAACATAGCTGGAAGCAGAACGTCGGATCACGAATTCTGTAACTTGTGCAGGTATCTGCAGCTGGGACATGCCTCGGTTGCCTCCTTGCAGCATTATCATTCTTGCAGCAGGTTAGTTGAAATTAAGAGTAGACATCTACTTGTACCAAACATCTGTTAAACCTTACATATATATATTTCAGGATCTTGAAGTCTGGAAGGAGGGATCACCCTTTCTGGCCCTTTCTGGTGTGCTGGTAATGCTTAAACCGTATTTTCATCCCACGTATTATTGCCAGTGAAATTATTATATTTGTCAAACAGATTTATAGTGCCGGTATTGAACTCTGCACTCTGCCATTAGATATTTACAGGATCATTCTCGCTAGGAATGGGAGGAATTCCTTGGGTCATCATGTCAGAGGTAATGCAAATACAAATTCGGAGAATCCTCGTCTCCGTGACCGACAGTGTCATGAACTGGGTCATTTATGCAGGTGTTTCCCATAAACATGAAGGGTTCAGCTGGAAGCATAGTGACATTGGTGAGCTGGTTAGGATCCTGGATCATCTCCTACACTTTCAACTTCCTAATGGATTGGAGCTCACCAGGTAATTAATCAATCAATGTCCTTTTCTCTTTTACCTTAATAGTATGATCTGATACAAGCTGATGCATGAAACTGCGATGATCGTGTAGGAACGTTCTTCATATTCTCGAGCATATGCGGGTTCACTGTACTGTTCGTGGCAAAGTTGGTACCTGAGACCAAGGGCAGAACATTGGAAGAGATACAAGCTTTCATGAACCCTTTTTCAGCCAAAAGAGAGAACTCATCTTCTCCGATTAATTACATGAGGAGTCAAATTTGAATACTATTCTTTTGATACGAAACATAACTCATGTCGTTCTACATTGGCTACTCCATTTACAAAATTCGAACTCAGTAATATTAGTCGAATAAATGCAATCCCAAATTTACTCAGATCCTCGTTTGTTAGTTAAGAATCATTGCTTTTTAGTTTATATATTCTCCTGGCACTGGACTCCTGTCTTTTAAATTTTTAATGAACTATTGATGGTTTTTATTTTTTGCTTAAAACATAAAGTAGTTATCTGATCTAGTAACAACAGAGTAGTTTTCCCTTGATTTTATTTTAAGTTGACATACTTTAATATGACTACTGATAGCAATCCAGAAGAGAATATCTCTAGTCTTTTATTTAATTCCTTTGAATAATGTTTATTTAGAAATCGAAGCTAAAGAAGTAATCTTTATTCATCAATAAAATATTGTAAGGCTGCGAGCCAGGTTCAAACTAGTCCTTTTAACAAATTCTGGTGGATTATAATATTTGGAAAATACCAAAACAAATTTAACAAATATTATCTTCCAGATAATTTGGAGTTGAAACTTTGTTAAATTATAATATGTTGTTGGTTCTCTTTAAATAACTTAGGAGCCCCTAAATACTTTTATCTCTGATCGCCTAGACGAATTTCTTACTTTTGTTTAATGGAAAATATTTTCGTACAAATTCGTGAATGATTAATTGATGGATCATTTCAAAAACTTATGCATCGCTGTGTGTTTGTCTTTAAAATTGATGTGCCATTTTATTTTGGGAAAATTAGGCTAAAGTCCCTGTCCTTTCGTCATTCAACCATTTTTGCCCCTGCTGTTTGAAAACTACCCTTTTAGTCCCTACTGTACAAAATAACGCAGATGTTTAGTCCCTAAAAATTAATTTAATTTTTTTGTATGACCATTTTGCCCTTCGATTGAAAAACCAACCCCAAACCCAAACTCAAAATCAAATCAAAAACCAAATCAAAAACCAAATCAAAAACCAAACCAAAAACCAAATCAAACCAAAAACCAAATTACCGTCAATCCAATTACAGCTTATTAAATTAAATAAAACAAACTGCCGTCGAGGGAGTAAATCGCCGTCGTCCCGACGTTGTTGATTAGTGTTGCCATTGCTCCGGCGTTCCAACTCCCATCTCCGTACTTAATTGGAGAGATAAGTAATTGATTGTAACAATTAAATGAAGTAGTTAAGGTTCTTTCTAATCGTGATACGGTTGGAAACGGTGAAGCGACATCGGATATAGCCGCCATGAAATTCTAGTATCTAGAGGCAACAGAGTTGATCCAGGCACGGATGTTCTCCCCAGAGTGCATATCGATGAAGATGAACCACCTGCTGGCCGTGGAGGAGTTGAACTCGTTAGAGAAGATGCCATCCAAAACACCACGGACCCACCACCCATCCCGTCGGCGAGCCCCTCCCGAGCAAACGAGCACCAGCGAGAGAGAGAACGAGCAAACGAGCACAAGCAAACAAAAACAAGAAAGGGAAAAAAAATATTGGGGGCATGAAAATTAGGGTTGGAATTCGAAATTAGGGCACGAGTTTGAAGCTCGCGAGAGAGATAACCGTCGGATGCGAATACCTCACGAGGAAGAAGATGTGATCTTACGGGGACCCCAACCGTGTTTATAGAGCTTTCTTATTTTTTTTCTTTTCATTTTTTGGTTTGGGTGAAAGAGAGAGATGAACGAAGGTGGTGGTGGTTCGGGCGGCAAGAAGACAAAGTGGTGGTCCACCGGAGGCAAGCAGGACATTGCTGTTGTCAGAGGAGAAATAAGAGTCGTGCCATGGTTTTTAATTGACTTGGTTTGATTTCAATTGATTTGGTTTGGTTTATTTAATTTTGGATTTGGGTTTGGGGTTGGTTTTTCAAACAAAGGGCAAAATGGTCATACAAAAAAATTAAATTGATTTTTAGGGATTAAACATCTGCGTTATTTTGTACAATAGGGACTAAAAGGGTAGTTTTCAAACAGCAGGGGTAAAAATGGTTGAATGACCAAAGGACAGGGACTTTAGCCTAATTTTCCCTTTTATTTTTGTCTTTCATATTGATGTCTCAGTCTCACTAATTTTTTTCTTCAAAACTAATGTGCAACTGTCTTTTGGCATTTAAAATTGAAGTGTCACCGTGTTTGTGAGATGTGTGTCGTCTTTGTCTTTAAAAACAACAATGCACAATTTTCAAAACAACAACGACATTAGCGATACGAAAAAAATAACAGTAGAAGGAGAAGAAAGCATAAAACATGGGAGGTTTTTCTTTTGGTGTTAATGTGCACAACTTTTAAGAGTGGAGAAAAAATTCTGCCAAAAAAAAGTTAGAAACAAGTAACTCGTTACAGAGCCAGGTTGGATTAGGTAAGGACACAAGCGGAGCAAGAAATTTTTAAGAGTAGATCAATTTTTAAATTTTTAAGATTTGAGTTCAATTTGTATAGATTAATCTTTTGTGGACTCAATTTATAATTTTAATGAGGATATATAATAAAAAATCTACCAATTATCAAATAATAAAATGTTCAGTGAAAACAATTGCCCCCACACTATCCCACCTAGCTCCGCCCCTAGGAATGAAGAAAGAATTTTTTTCAACCCAGTTTGGAGTGAAAGACATGCATACATTTTTTTGCAAACACGCAAAAATATCAGGTTTAAAGTAAAAAAAATCCGTGAATCGGTATCGCAATGAAAAAATGTCATTATTACATAACACCAAAAATACACTAGACATTATGACATATGGAACATGTTAGTAGCACATAAAAAGTATGCAAGTATTGCAAGAATAACTAATCATGGGAGAGGAAATGACTACAAGTAATCCGTCAACAACAGGGTTCGAACAACTCGAACATATCTACTTATAATAACCGCTAATCAAATTTACCAAAATGATGTTTGCTTTGCTGACATATGAAAGATTCAAGAGAAAATTAGTTTAAGATCTCTAATATTTGAGCAAACCTCTTTTTTAATCTTATTGTTTTCAAATATCCTTTTTGGTCTTCCCATTTTGACATAATACCTTTTTAATCTTCAATAGGTGAATCACCGCCGATGTCAACAATTAATTTAATTATTTTTATGATTATTAAACCTTTAAAAAAAGTTTAAAAAAGACCATTTTTTCCTTTTGACATCTTCATCTTCATCTTCTTGCCTGCATCACAGTGATAATAGATTTAATTAAATTACCTCCGATCGATGACTTCAACTTGCTAACTTCATTCCACATTTTCTCCTAAACCTAATATATTTCCTTCTGATGTTGAATTAGAATGTCTAGTGAAGAGAAAATGCCGCCATGCTCAAAATCGGAGATGATAGGTCCTCCAACCGCCATATTTCCATGCTTTGATCGGTATCACTACTTTGTTCGCCACCACCGCAACATCGTCCAGGTCGAAGAGCCTAGACCCAGTCCTTGCCTCTGCTTTGTCGTAAGTTTGAGACTGAGCGAAGTTTGGGAGATGACCTCACCACTTGGAAGAAGCTCACATTCTCTAAGGAGAAGGCAAGGGGATCGTCGGGCTTTAGATATCAGGGGGCTCTTTTTTTGGAAGGCCGGAGGGCAAGCTCACATTCACGAAATTTTTGGCAACCTCGATCAAGTAAATTTTCTATAGGAAGTTTCCATATCCTACTCAAAACTTTAATATGTGATGGACAAGTTTATAAGTATTGAAAATCCATCAACTTATACCACCTTAAGATTTTGGATTGGAAATGGAGATTTTAACATTGTATGAGAGTCAATTGCTTTAACGAGCCCAAGGGCACATATGCTCGCACAATCTCTGTTTGAAAATATGAGAGGTAGTGTTAGGATCGTGCAAACTTCAGCCCCATTGGCTTCATTTGAAAGGGTGCATTGGAGAGTGTGAAATCCAAATCATCTCAATACAAACTATCAGATAAGATAAGTATTCGTAACACAGTCCCACCTAAAAAAAATCTCATCTTTTGGCAATGATAGTTTGAACCATGGAAATGTCGTTGTTCCTACACCAACGACTAGTAGTGTGGACTCAATGTCTCCGTACGACCTACATATTTTCGATCATCCAACCCAGGTTCATAATGATGAGAGTCCAGTTTTAGGATTTTTTCGTGAGTAGTTGAATAGCTTGATGAAGCACCTTGGTGTCAAAGGAGAATCTTTACTACCATTAGCACCATTGGCTAAACCATGTGCAAACATGACTGGTACGACATTCTTTTCTCACCCTTGGATTATTAATTTGGGGGCCACTGATCATATCACTTATTATTTAGATTGGATGCATGGTTCCTTTCGAAATGAGGGACATCCTCCTACCAAAATACCTAATGGTGATGATGTGACTGTGCAAGGCATTGGTTCGATCCTGATTTTTGACAAATTGAAGCTTGATCGGTTTTTAAACATACCTAATTTTTAGTGCAACTTTAAGTCGAATGACAAGGGATTTCAACTGCACGATTACATTTCTGACAAATATTTTTGTTATCCAAGACTCAGTTTCAAAGATACTGATGGAAGCGGGCAAGTAACAGGATGGCCTATATTACTTTAAGGAATTGCGAGAGGGTTCAATTTGTTCGATTATCCAAACAAAAGATGAGACAATCTAGCATCAACGATTGTGCCATGCATCTAGTGAGAAGCTGCGAAATATTTCCCCTTTAGCCTTGATTAAGTTTCAAATAAGCCTCAGCATTATGATTCATGTATTCGTGCAAAGCAAACACGATTAATCTTTTCTAATAGTGATATTCACATGTTGGCGTGTTTTGATTTAATACATTGTGATGAGTGGGAACCATACAAAATATATGCATCTTGTGGTGCATATTACTTCCTAACCATAGTTGATGATTTTAGTCATGGGATTTGGACGTATTTGATTAAATATTAGTTAGATGTTTGTTAAAATGTATTTATTGCTTATTTTTGCATGGTCTAAAGACAGAGCTCCTAAGATATTATGAAACCAATGGTGTTATTTTTCGGACAAATTTTCCTTATACTCCATAATAAAACAGAGTGGTTGAGCATCATCATTGATATATTCTAGAGGTAGCCTGTGCTCTCCATTTTTAATCACACTTACCTATTGAATTTTGGGGAGAATGTGTGTTAACTGTAACTTACATCATTAATCGATTACTATTGTCTATGATATCACACAAAACATGATATGAGAAATGTTTTGAGAAACCTCCATTTTATGATCAAATATAGGTATTTGGATGTCTTGTCTATGCTCATACTAAGATGGATAAATTTGATGATCGTAACAAGTTGTGTGTATTCGTTGGGTATCCTTTCACCGAAAAGGGATATTATGTATATGACATGCAAGAAAATAAGTTTTATGTGATCAGGGATGTCACCTCATAGAGACTAAATATCCCTATAAAGAACTTGCATTTTTGGAGCTGATTGCCACACAAGGATGTCCGACTATTAGTCCCTTTATTGTCTCTATTTTGATTGATGATGATCCAGTTACTAACCCTATTGGTGATGCTCCTATCAATGGTCAAGTGTTAAATGAAATTTCTACGGATAACCTAGTGCCCATTCCTAGTTTTGAGGATAATTTTGTAGTCAATCATATTTGAGCTTCCCGAATAAGTAATCCACTTTTAGTACCACATCCACAGACTCACAGATTGTTCGACAAAGCTCTAAAAGTAAAGTTGTTCTTGAGCATCTTGTTGATTTTGAAATTCAATATTTCCTCGCTCATCATTTCGCCTGTTAATGCTCTGAGAGGTAACTTTGTCACTTATCCTCTAGCACATTTTGTCAGTTATAATAAGTTTTCTATTGATCACCAAGCTTATTTGACAACTATTCTTTCACACCATGAGTGACGTTTCTATCATAAGCTAAGAGCTTGCATTAGCGAGAAGCAATGTGCAAGGAAGTCAAATCCTTAGAGGCCAATCAAACATGGGATATTGTCAATTTATTGTATAGTAAGAAAGTTGATGACTCCAAGTAGGTTTACAAGGTCAAGTTTCAACTTAATGGCCAGATAGAGCACTACAAGGCTTAATTGATGGCTCGGGGATTCAAATAGGTAGAGGGTATTGATTACCACGACACTTTTGCACTTGTTGCCAAGCTTTTTTCTATTCGATGTCTTCTTGCTATTATAGTGAAGAGGACCTGGTTCATTGAGCAATTGGATATTGATATTGCATTTTTACTCAGTAATCTGATAAAGGAGGCTTTGTCGAACTGGGAGATAAAAGGGTGTGTCAATTATGTAAATTACTATATGGCTTAAGGTAGGCTTCTCGTATATGTTATAGCAAGCTTTCTTCATTCTTACTCATTCTTGGTTTTTAAAGGTCAAAAGCAGACCATGCATTATTGATTCATCATTGATGTGGTCTCATCCTCTATCAAAAGATGTCTCGATCAGTCCTTTGACATCAAAGACCTTGGTAGATTGAAATATTTTTTTAGGCATTGAATCAGCTTGTACACCAGGTGGTTTGGTGCTTAGCCAACATAAATACGTGCTCAACATATTACAAGAGTACGGGAAACATGGGTCTCATCAAGCCCGATTCCAATTGAGCAGAACCATCGTCTCAAGAAAATTGGTGAAGTGATTTGTGATACTACCTATTATCGATGACTAATTGATAGTTTGATGTATCTCAGTATTACTCAGCTATATATTGTTTATGCCATCAATGTTCTAAGTCAATTTGTTTATTTTTCTAGTGCAATTCATATTGATGCTACAGACAGGGTGATTCACTACCTCAAGAACACACTCGATCATGGCATCTTGTTAAGCAAGAGATCAGATTTTGGACTTCCTACGACATTAATTGGGGAGGGTGCCCAATAACGAGGCGATCGCGACTTGGATATTTTATAAATCTTGGAAGATCGCTAGTCTCTTGGCAAAGTAAAAAAGAAGATGTTATGGCTCGTTTCTTTGTTGAAGCTGAATATTGCATAATGATAGTCACAGTTAGTGAAGTTCTTTGGTTACATTGGCTTCTAGAAAATCTTGGCATGCGCTCAATTGGTCCCACTCTTTTGTTTTGTGACAATTAGGCCACCTTACACATAACTCAAAATCTTATGTATCACGAACAAACTAAGTATGTTGAGATAGATTGCTATTTCATTTGTGAACAAGTCACTTCTAATGAGATTGCTCCATAGAAGATCCATGCCACCTATCAACTAGTTGATATCTTCACGAAGGGGCTCAACATTGATTGCTTTCATTCATTGGTTTCCAAGTTGGGCGTCGTCAACCTCTACACTCCAACTTAAAGGGGGAGTGTTACAGATTTTTATCTTATCCGATAGTTTCTATTGAGATGATGTGGATTTTAAAACTTAACATTCCATCTCTTAGAACTGGTTTTGTATTTTGCATTGTTTTATCATCTTAGTTGTACAGATGCACTAGGACTCCTTTTACAGAGAATAGAATAAGTCGTATATAACTTATGCTCAGTTCATGAGAACATTTAGCAGCAAGCAATAATCCATTTTCCCTTGAAAGCTTGAAGCATTTTGATGACCAATGGACACACTTGGAGCTTCCTCTTCTTCATGAACAAATCTTTTTATTTGGGACACTAACTTTTGTTGGTTATTGTTATTAGATGTATTGATTTTTTTTTTAAATTCCTCAGACAAGCAAAAGTTGGTCATGTTGTGAATTTTATGGAATATAGATAATACTATTAAGTAGAGAGAAAGAGAGTAGGAGAGGGGAATATGAACTTCTCATTAATATAAGAAAAACATGTACATCAAATGAAAATACATGAATCTATCTATAGACTAAAAGATTAACCAACCTATAACCCACTAAACCCACTAACTTTATGGAGAAATGGATAACTGTTGAAGTGGATAAGAGAGTGGTGGAAAGTGATGGATAGAGATCATGGGAGAAATGGCATCCACAATTAACAATTCATAATACTCTCCCTTGGATGCCATTTAAATAACGTGCCTCATTAAAACCTTACTCGAAAAACTCTTTGAGACAAAACCGTAGTTAAGGAAAAATAGTACAACATAAAATAATATCTCTCCCTCATGTCTACATCACTTGAGATCTCTGAGTTGTTTCAGACCAATATTATGGACATGCTTCTCAAAAACTACAGAAGGCAGAGATTTCATGAACAAATCTACCAAATTGTCACTTGAACAAATTAGTTGAACAATTATCTCTCCATCCTTATGAAGATCGTGTGTGAAAAAGAATATTGGTATGCTTTGTCTGATCACCTTTAATGTAACCTTCTTTCAATTAGGCGATGCACGCAGCATTGTCCTCGTATAAGGTTGTAGGTATTCCCTTTTGAAAAGGTAATCCACATGATTCTCGAATGTGTTTGGCAATAGATCTCAACCAAACACACTCTCAGCTTGCTTCATGAATTGCCAAAATTTATGAATGATTAGATGAGGTGGCTGATATAGTTTGTTTCATAGAACGCCATGAAATAGTTGTACCTCCACATATAAATAAATAGCCAGTTTGCGATGGACCATTATGAGGATCAGATATCCTGTATCTGCATATCTAATTATGTCTATTTTTGAGACATTTGGATAATGCAATCCCATATCCATTGTACATCAAAGATAATGAAATATTTGTTTAACTTCAGTCCAATGCTTTCTTGTAGGTGAAGAACTATATCTTGCTAGTAAAATAATAGAGAATGATATATCAGGTCATGTATGACTAGTCAGATACATTAATGCACCTATCACACTGAGATATGTTACTTCAGGACCAAGAAATTCTTCATCATTTTTTCGAGGTCTAAAGGGATCTTTTTTCACATCAAGCGACCTTACAACCATTATAATGTTCAATGGGTATGCTTTATCTATATTAAACTACTATAGCACCTTTGATATATAGGCTTAGGGGTGAGCATTTGGATTATCCGAATCCGAATTATCCAAAATTTGTATTATCTGAAATTTCCAAAATTAATATTTTTGATCTAAATTCGAATCCGAATAAAAAATTATCCGAAATTCCAAATCCAAAATTATTTTAGAAATGGATTCAAATATCCGATTTTTCAAATTTTTAACAAACATATATATGTAACAAACAAATGTAGCTAAAGAATTGGTAGATATATTCGGCGTTGGCTAGGATATTTAGAGTTTAGGTATTTGTTAGATTACAGACTAAATATACTTGAAAGTATTTTTTATTTGTGTTTTTCAACTCATGAAGTAGTGGCATTTTTTAGTAAAAGTAATAGGTTTTTAAATTTATTTTTCAGTTACTAAAGAATTGGCCCAAGTCCAATAGAAACACACACTTTCAATCCTATAATTTATTATATATATTTTAGATATTTTGGATATTTAGATAATCCAAATTTTTTTTAAAATCCGTATCCAAATCTAAATTCGAAATAATTTTTTTGGATTGTCTAAATCCAAATCAGAATATAAAATTATCCGAGTTCGAATCTGAAAAAAAATTTTGATATCGGATTTGGATTATGGATAATAGATTTTTTGCTCACCCCTATATAGGCTGATTGATGCATAAAAATTTCATTTTCATGATGTTCAATTTGCAACCTAAGACACAGTTTTGTTTTTCCCAAATCTTTCATTTCAGACTCGTTTTCAAATAATCAACTGTCTTTTGAATCTCTATAGGAGTTCCAGTGATATTGAGATCATCAACATAAACTACAATTATAACAAATTCAAATTCAGATTTCAGTATAAAAATACTTGGGCAAATAGGATCATTCTTATAACCTTCTTGTAACAAGTAGTCACTAAGACGACTGTACCACTTGCACACTGATTATTTTAACCCATATAATGATCGACATAACTTGATCGAGTATAGTCCTTTTTGACTTGAATCACGTACTTCTCCAACGTTTAATCCTTCAGAGATTCTTATATAAATGTCACTATTAAGTGAACCATATAAATAAGCTATTACAATATCCATTAGATGCATATTCAACTTTTCATTTATTGCCAGACTTATCAAATATCGAAAGGTGATTGCATCCACCATAGAAATATGTCTCTTCATAATCAATACCAGGTCTTTAAGAAAAACTTTGTGCGACAAGTCGTGCTTTATATCTTACAACTTCATATTTCTCATTTCGTTTTAGCATAAACACCTATTTATATCCTACGAGTTTCACATCTTTGGGTGTGCGGACTATCGGTCCAAAAATATCACGTTTCACAAGTGAATCTAATTTTGATTTCATTGTGTTTTTTCAATTTGGCCAATTTTTCTATGCATGCATTCTTCGATAGATTTTGACTCTAGATCCTCTTCACCTTCCATAATACTTGGCGCTACATGATAAGCAAAAATATCGTCAACGATAATTTTATTTGGTTCTATTTTTCTCTAGTCATAACATAATTTATTGAGATCTCATGATTATCAAAATGTTCAGGTACCCGATCTTCTATCGAAAGTGACTCTTCTAGAGTCTTCCCTTCCTTGACATAAATATTAAATGGGGACTCTTCGGGAGTCAAGATATTCTCATTTTGACCATTTTTAAAATTTGCTCCTTTTCTTTTTTGAGAATTTTTATCTTTGAAACCAATAGGTCTAACATGTTTCATTTGTGCCTTATCTTCGTTGGTAATAATTGATTGTCCTTTAGGAACATCAATCTTTAAAGGAGCATTAGTAGCCAGAATATGTGACTTAGTCACTTTCTTTGGGTCAGCAAAATTGTATGGCAATTGATTATCTAAATTTTGAAAATAAATTATCTTTGAGCTTCAAGTTCACTTTTCTTTGTTCGAGGATCTAGATAACGCAAAGATAATTCATTCCAGCTAATATCTTTTTCAAACTGCTTATTTTCTCCCCTAATGTTAGAAAAATTGATTCATCAAAATGACATTCGGCAAATCATGCCATAAACATATTTCTAGCGTGTGGTTCAATATACTTTATTATCAATGGAGAATCAAATCCAAAATATATTCTCAATCTTCTTTGGGATCCTATTTTAGTACGTTGTGGTGGAGTAATTGGAACGTAAATCGCACATCCAAAAATTTCTAAATGGAAAATATTTGGTTCCTGATCATGAATTAATTGAGATGGGGAGAATTCATGATAATTTATTGGCTTGATACGAATTAACATTGTTGCGTGTAAAATAGCATATCTCCAAGCTGAAATGGGGAATTTTGCTCTCATAAGCAATGGTCTTGCAATTAATTGAATTCACTTAATAAATGATCCAATAAGACCATTTTAAGTATGAACATGAGCTACGATATTTATACTAATGGTCGTACAATAATCATTGAATGTTTCTGAAGTAAATTCACTAGCATTATCGAGACGAATAGTCTTAAATTAGATTATCTAGAAAATGAGCTCGTAATCGAATTAATTGAGCTAGTAGTCTCGCAAACGCTAGGTTGTGGGTCGATAATAAAGATACATGTGATCATCTAGTGGATGCATCAATTAATACCATAAAATATCTAAATAGTCCACATGGAGGGTGAATAGGTTCACATATATCACCATGTATACGTTCCAAAAATCTAATAGATTGATACCTATTTTTAGCTGGCGATGGCTTGATTATTAATTTTCCCTGAGAGCATGCAATGCATGATAATTCATTGGATTGAAAAATCTTCTAGTTCCTTAAAGAGTGTCCACATGAATTGTTAATAATTATTCGAATCATAATTGAACTGGGATGGCCTAATCGGTCATGCCAAATAGCAAAATCAGTAATCTTCTGATTTATGATTGCATGTGCTTCAAGTGCACTGATATATGTGATTTTTCCAAACCAGATGAATAAGCAGATAATTTTTCCAACATATACTTTTTACCCGAAATAATATTTGTGATAAACAAATATTCCTTATGTCCTTCATTTGATGTCTCAATATGATACCCATTTTGGCGTATATCTTTGAAACTCAATAAGTTTTTTTCAGACTTAGGAGAATATAATGTATTATTTATGCAAAAATTCGTACCTCTAGGTAAAAATAAATTAGCTCTTCTGGAGCCTTCAATTATATTTGTAATACCTGGTATAGTACTAACATTGGCTTCATGTACATTCAAATGAGGAAAATATTTATCATCTTTAAGTATAGTGTGTATTGTGGCACTATCTGCTAAACACAAATCTTGCTCTTTAATAGATGTGCCAATTCGAGCCAATTCCATACTCTTCATAATAATATAAATATTTGTATTAAACTCAAAAACAAAAATATGCTACAGAAAAATTCAATTTCGACATCCAAAACTCATGACAAATAATTCTTGCCCATGATGTGGAGGGCCACAAAATCAAGTTTGGCAAGATCCGACATGATATATGTATCATAAGCAAAAATAATATTAGACATAATTTACTATAGCAAACAATGCTCAAAAATTACGATTGATTTCCAATTTGCATATGAACATATTTTACCATCAAACTTATGATCCTAAATATGTTATGTTACTTTTATAACTCAATTTAGCTACGTGCATGCATGCATATTCTTGACGATGCAGTAGGCATGATTTTATATCACTGCTATGGTTAATAATTTAATAGAATTTAACAGAAATCGTAAAGATTACTTACAATGCTATAGCTCGATTTTCTCAAGATGATATTGAAGATGCGGTAGAGCGTCGTGTTGATAACGTGTTGTGAATTTTATGGAATGTAGACAATACTATTAAGTATAGAGAAAGAGAGTAGGAGAGGAAAACATGAACTTCTCATTAATATAAGAAAAATGTGTACATCAAATTTAAATACATTAATCTATTTATAGGCTAAAAGATTAACCAACCTATAACCCACTAAACCTACTAACTTTATGGAGAAATGTTGAAGTAGATAAGAGAGTGGTGGAAATTGATAGATATAGATCATGGGGAAATGACATTCACAATTAACAATTCATAATAGGTCGGAGATAAAACAAGAGTGGAGATTTTTTTTTAGCTCTTTTACAAGGTCACTAGGGTCAATTATAAAACTAAGTGGACTGCTATCATCAGCGGACCTCTTAAAAATTAAAAAAAGATTATTATGTCGAAAAAGGTATTTGAAAACAATAAAAATTGAAAGGGGAGTTCCTCTGAGATCAGATATCTTAAACTAAATGCATTGAAAATCCATAAACGTATAGATAGGCATCAGGACTTGAAAAACTAACAACGTCAAATTTAGAAATGATGGTAAATACGTACACCCTTTGTTCTGTTTTTTCCCTCGAATTCTGGACGCAAGACTGGGACATGCTCTAAATCTTTTGTAGCGAAGATGAAAGTTTAAACTAATACGAAAAGAATTCCCTCTGAGATGGTGATGCCCAGCAATACTCTCTCAACATGGGCTTGACCCCAATACCCTAAGCCTATTATAAATATGCAAAATTTCCCTAGTCCAAGTAACTAGCCACAACACATGTACACATACCTCGTCATGTCTTCTTTGTAGACTATTCCAAACGGGCTAGCCTCCAAATGTAATTGAAATATGAGAACGTATAGGAACAAATTTTCGAAAATTGTATTTAAAACATCACAAAATTCATTGGGACCACTGTATGATTCATTCTGTATCATGGCATTTTGTTCTGTTACCCAAATGACGAGTTACAATAAAGTAATACGATGTTAGGTTATGGACCGCACTATACGAGCCCCTAAATCAACACGTTAAATTAACTCAACAGATTCACCTTAATCCCTAAATCAACCCGAGAAGCCTAAGCCTACTAAATATATTGTTTCAGCTGACATTCCACCCATCAACAAGCCACAAAAGTTATAGAATTGAATCAAAAGATGGTGATTTAACTAATTGGCTGGTCTATCAACATTCAACCGAAGAAGCATCTGCATAAGCATCATTGTCTTCATCTTGTCCCGATTCATCAAGGTGATCAAAGAAAGCATCAAGGTACCAGGGACACGTCTCGTTCCATTCCCCTCTGGAAGCGTGTTTTCGCCACCTCTGGTCAGCAATCATTTCTGGCGACAACCCCCATTCGCTGAGTTCTTCCTCTGAATGATGAATTGCAAGGCTGTACTCTCCGCCGCTCCCCAACTGCATCACTCGAAACTCGCAGTTCCCCAGGTTGTTCAGGTGCTCGAATTGCTCGACCGTCCACTTGAACCACTTCATGAGGAACACACGACCAGTTAAGCCATGAGAGACTATAATGAGATTCAAGTCATTAGAAGGATCTTGGTGAAGCCTATTCATATCAATGTCCCTCCAAAGTGATTCGAGGAAACCTGAAAAATAGCAAATCTTAAGTGTTCATGAATGATACATTTTGAAGGTACATCTGATAGTTCAATTTTCAAGGAAAAAAATTCAACCAAGTTACCACTATGCAGTTAATGAATCAGCAGGAAGTCAGCAAAGCTCCAATTAGAATAGAGGCAAAGCAGGCATTTGGTTGCAGACAAGGAATTTCAAACTTCAAGCACTGCAGAATCATAATTTGGATTTCCCAGCTCTGCTGCATCAAACCAAATATGCTACTTCAGTAGCAGAGGCCTGATCCAGAAACTTCAAAAACTGGAACAATTTCTAACATAACTAGGAAAGCAGGATTGTAGAAATCAGCTTTCGATTTCTACGTTGTGAATTGCATACGACAATTGAGATTTCCAACTTCCTACCTATAATAAACATAATTTACCATCTTAAAAACTCTCTACGAGACGCGCTAAACTAAAGTAAATAATCCATACTCTTCGGAAAAAAGAAGGTAAATATTAATTGATGCAAGTGGAATCCTTAATTTACAATCTCTTTCTTTTTCACACTGAAGCAGTAAAACAAAAAAACATGATTAACGGTATCCTGTGATCAATTAACCCCCCAACTCATGGCCTAAATCTGAATTCCCCAGCATACTAAATTTCCAAAAGTATCTCATATCCAGCTTAAAACTTTTAAGACAGTGAGTAAGTCGATTCCCCACACTTATAGACAAGCCCACCGCAGTTGCAACTAACGATGTGGTAGGCCTCCACAGACTCCTAACTTTCCTTTAGTTTTAAAGCAAGCAATCATTCTCTCACAACTATCACCATTACTACAACAAAATCCTCAACATACCTGGTAAAATGCAAAAGATAGCAGCTTGAACTACAGTTGATATAACTACTGGCTACGACAGAAAAAGACAGCCCCCAATAAACAAAAGTTGCCCCTTCATTTATCGTCCAAGACAACCCAACAACCCACAACAAAGATAGCAGTTTGACCTACTCTGGAGTAACGAGTTATATTATACCACAGAAAGATGATTCCTATCGACTAATCGAAGAGAAACCCACCAACCCAACTCAAGAAAAACCCGCAAACGTTCACAAGAAGCACCAATTATTCAAAACAAGAAGCACCAATTATTCAAAAAATAATCAAGCACCCACCAAATAGAAAACCCCAAAAGGGCAGCAGCTTTAACACACTGGATTAGCAACAACAGAAAGAGACAGCCCCATGTATAATCTAAAGATGCTTCATTTCCCTCTTCTTTTTTTTTTTAAATGGAAGGACAAGTCCAGATAAATATGTAAATATAAATACTACATATAAAGAAAGTACAGTAACATCCTAAAAAATCTTTCTACCCATAGCCCAGCTTCCCGTCTAAAAGTCCTACTAGCTCATCATCGTGATGACTACTACTATTACTTGAGACGGAATCCCAGTGGGAAAAAAAACACGGTAAAGTTGCTTCATTTCCTTCCACAATCTAAAACAAACCCAGCAGCAAAATCCCAGAAAAAAAAGAAAGAAACCCATTCAACAAACAAAAACTCACCAACCAACAATTCAAAAGAAAAACAAAAGACCGTGAACTTGGTTGGAGAAGAACCTACTTGAGACGCGGTCGAAGACATCAGCAGCGGATTCCCCTTCAGGAAACCGATAAAAGAACCTCCCGAACCGCTCCCTGGTCTCCTTAATGGCCTTCATACGCTCGGCCACCTGAAAATTCCCGAAGTCCTGCTCCCTCACCCTGCACTCCTCCCTCACCCCGATGATCCGGTCCCGCCCGAAGGCCCGGCCGAGCTCGCGGAGCGTCGAGCGGGTGCGCTCGTAGGGGGAGACGTAGAAGTAGGCGCGCCAGGAGTCAGGGGAGGAAGAAGAGGAGGAGATGAGAGAGTGGATGCGGGCCCCGGCGGAACGGGCCTGGGCCAGGCCCACGTGGGTGAGGGGGATCTTGTGGTCCGGCGTGGTTGTGTAGGCGGCGGTGTCCAGGTTGCCCTGAGACTCGCCGTGCCGGACCAGGATTATCCTCTTCGGTAAGCACTTGCTGTTTTGTGGGTTATGGTTCCCAACTGTCATTTTCTTCTTCTCTCCCCCTCTATATTTTTTTTTTGTTTGTTTCTGTTGCCGTGTTTGTCCAATCTCGGGGGGCCTTATATAAGATGTTAATTTATTTTAGAATATATCTAAAATATATTATTTTGTTCGTTCATAAAGTTGGACTTAAAATTGGTTGACAAAAATGAATATTTTAATTTAGCTCAATGTTTGGGGAGCTGGCGGACGTTGACGAAGTAATGATGGTCAAAAGGACGACGTGGGAAACGGATAACGGACAGCTGGTTCAGTTTGATAGACGCCGTTTTTCAAGTTCGTGATGCGTGATGATGTAGTAGCCTTTAATGATACAGTTCGTTTCAATAGTTTAGAGTCTAGGTTTTGAAATTTACAGTTCGTTTTTATAACACTAGTCTAAACTTTAGACTAGCGTAAATTATTTTCACATTTTTACTATTTACTAAAATTTACAATTTTGCATATTTTGTTACCAAATTAATTTTTTTTATCCTTAAATTTAAAATTACTATATCTGTTATAACCACTGAAATCAAAATATTCCCTTGTACCATAAAATATTTTGGAGAAGACGCATTTAGAAGGAAAAAAAAATAGCCTCTCTCACCCCATAACCATAAAAAACCTCCTCAAAACCTTCACAGTAAACCAAAAAAATTGAATAAAATATTTTTCTGACATGTTTTAATGGGTGAGCTTGGAACTCTCATTTTGACTAATGCAGATAGTCTGAAATTACTTTCCCACGGAAGAAGAAAGGGAAAAAATGTTCGAACAAAGAGAAAATGACAACAGTGGAGACGCGGGGAATCGAACCCCGTGCCTCTCGCATGCGAAGCGAGCGCTCTACCATATGAGCTACGTCCCCGAGCTGCTGTTATTAAGTTTATCAGTTAATACTCTATAAGTATGTTCCGGGTCAGTTCAAAGTCTGAGTGAGACCCACCAAGAAGTCGCTTGCTTGGTTCTCGGGTAATACATATTGGTAGTTTTGATTTCGGTGGGGCTTTGGAAACAATTTGAGAAATTATACATTTTTTTCGAATTTGGGCCTAATGAAATGAGTCAGCTAACTGAATCTACTCTGTAGTGTCAAATTGCAATCCACACTGCAACAACTCCGACATTGAAAATATTGTGACACCACGATAATGCAGTTTTTAACAAATTGCAAACCACACCATGAACATTTTCGAAAAACAACATTAAGTCTATTACTAACAAATTTGCAATAAGCCCACGTACAAAATTAAACCAAATAAAATACCCTGACTGTTTAGACGGGGTCGTTTTTAGAGATACGGTTCAGTCAGATTTTGCGAGGTAAATAAAATACCAATCGATTGCGTACAAAAATATGCGGTGTGATTTAAAACCGCAGCACAACACCTCTTAAACTTTGCGGTTTCACTTTTTTTTTCGCTCTAGTCAGTTTGTTTCGATTTTAATATCTCTCCCTACATATTCGTCGCATCAAACGCTTTTTTTTAGGAACCTCATCAAACACTTCTTCGTTTCTCCCTTTCCGAAAAAACCACCCGGCAAATCATGAAGATGACACAGTTAAGGTCTAAACTGTCCATCTTACCCGCCATTGGGGTTATCTCGTGATTTACATACGTTAGATAGCATGTATCATAAATAACTACGGGCGGGACAGAGAGCATTTTATTTTAATTTGTTTTAATGTTATTTCGTATTCTACAATGATTTTTAATGTTTTAATGTTTATTTAGTGTCTTATTAGTTATTACGATACTGTAATTACCCTTTCGGGGTGATTTTTTTTAGGATTTTAAAACTTTAATTGTAAAAGAAAAAACTCTGAAGAGTGATCAGAGCTGAAAAAGAACCTTAGAAGGACGCTTCGGAATTATTTCTAGATGAGATTGCTTTACTAGAAGATGTATCCAGTCACTCTGGACTAAACCAAAGTGAGTGGTATTCCAAAAACATGTTGGCGACTTCGCCATCCATTCTTCTGGTTTATGCTGGCCAAAGACCAAATAAATTTATACAGCCGAAAACAAATGAGAATCGTGCAGATAAAACTTGCAGATACCTTGAAAGATAACAATGATATGAGATAAATTAGGCACCATCCATGCATATAACATCTTCTCAGCAGCAGTCCCGTCGGCTACAATCATCCGTTATCTATATGGCGGTCAACTATTATAGAGTGAAAGCTGGTGTGTCCTCCATCAAGTCAGGTATATGCTATCTAAAACTGCAAACCCAGCTGCAACTCCACCTTCATTTGAAGAAGATACCTTTGTCCGCATCAAGTATCCGCTCTGGCCATTTATTATCACTCTGTCATGGCTCCTGCAAGTTAGGCACGGAAGATGTTACGGCTGGAGATTCTAGATGTAAACTCAAACAGATATATACCAATAATAAGAAACTTTGAATAGACATAACTAATCAAAACCTTCACTAATCATGCAAAAATTAGTGAGCTGTTGGTTTGAGTTATATCTCCAATACCTTAAGTAAGCACCGTAAACTCCAAGTTCAGATACAGCATGATCTTTGTGGCAAATCCCATCACGCACCAAGAACGTAGGGCAAACAGTAGGAAAAATCCTCTGCATAAGGATGTAAGCTGCATCTTTTTCGGCATTTCCCTTCTGCAACCTTAGCAGGTTTTCTTTCACATCATTGCCGTAGATATTATTGCCTAATGAGAAGAGATTGAACAACATCGGAGACTACCAAGAATACAAGACAAAGGAAGAAGGAATAATTTTAGTCTGTGCTATGTTACCTCCACCTTCTCTTTGGGGCTTCATAACAAATAGTTCGGGTTTATCAATAGCTGTTTTGACTACTCCCGAATTATCCAAACTCCACAATCCAGCAAAAAGGTTTCTCAGCTTGGCAATCTCATGCTTATTCTCCAGAAATCTGCAAGGCAAGGAAATTCAAGGAAAATGCAGTAAAGTCACGTGTTTTGCCCCCAACTTCTGAGGACCACTCTAGTAGCTATTATAAGCTTTACCCAAATGAAAGAAGAGTTCTCAGCAGGACCAATCCAAGAGAGTTCCATCCAATCAAGATTCTTAAAGCTATCACACCTTCTGCGTGGAACTGTAAACAGCCCAAAGCTGGCAAGCTCCGCAGAGGAAAAGAAAGAAGCATCCAAATATTCTCCTTCATTGACATTATGCCAGGTTTATGTTTCTAAATAGACTATACCATATTCTGGTAATTTAACTGCAACGGTTTGGAATACTAGACAAGTGTTCAGGTCAAGATGCTAGCAGAACCTACCTCTCGAGCACACCATCTCTTGCAAGCTCTTGTTGAACCTTCTTAGTACCAGCCAAATGGTAAGAGATAGATGGACACTTGACTGCCAACGACTGCTCAATAAGTAGCCTAGCTCTCCATTCCTAGAGGAGTAAAGCAACAAACACAGAAAGATAAATCATGAAGTTGCCTTGTCCGAACCCCTCAAAAAAGATTAAAAGAAAATGCTTTTGGTGGTGGATAATTTATGAAACACGAGCTTACTGCTTCTGAAGGGTAGTCTGTTGGTGCATAACCAGCTCTGAAATAAGCTACTGCAACTGCTTTGCCCCCTCTACATGCCACTTATATCAGAACTCAAGAGAGAATGCCATTCTAAACCATGGTAAAGACAGTACATTAAAAATTAAATGTAGAAGAGACGTACACAAGAAGAATTCCATCCGATATAAGTTCACCTTCTTCATCAATTTCTGCCAATGTCTTCCGGATAGTTGTCACATTATGTGTGTTACAAGTTAAGAAAATCTAAGGCAAAACTAAAGGACTGAGAAGAAAATTAAGTACCAAAAGCAAAAAATGTGGTCATTATACAGTTAGGTCTTTCGTGATTGAAAACAAGAGCAAGAGGTCTTGTTTAAACCTTTAAGTTCTATAAGTTATCCAAATCTTCATATTTCATTAAAATAAATATTGCAACCCTTTCAAGCATGGAAAGGATATTTGTCCTTCAATGTAGCAGACAACCAGTGTTGGTCATACATATTTCGCTCTTCAGGCTGAACAACAAACATGATTACGGCCCTGAGAATATACCGTCAGAAATTCTCAGCAAATAATATCAGCTGAAAGCAGATGGTGGGAGGAAACTGAAAATTTTCTATAACGGTATATTACCTTGGGTCATTATACTCTACCCAAGCTTGAGCTAATGCCTCGGCAAAGTGATAAACAGCCAAGTTTTCAGGTATTCTATTGGATTCTAATCCGAGCTTTTCTCCATAATGCTTGAGCAAAGTTCTGTACGTCATGGAATTTTAGTTAATTCAGAGACGTATTTGCAACAGTAGGATCTAAGAATACAAAATCGTAGTATTAAACTTCGTGAAACCAACACAGTTTTGAGATGACCAGCCATCCTTAAGAAACTTCTTGTGCAGGAGAGGCAGTAGCATTGAGCCAAACGAAGTGAAAACACACCATACCTGTGAAGCTCGCTGACCTGACAACTAAGGCCAGGAAACGAAGATGAAATTGTGTTCAGCTCTATTTGGAGAAGAGATTTAGTTTGTTCATCAAGCATATAGTCCGAGCGGTGTAATCCCAGTCGTATTTCCTTTATCAAAGCGAGGGAAAATATTAGCACCGACAGATGAATGCATAAATTCTCTGTTGTCAATAGCGGATAGCGCTGCGTAGCGGTGACCTTTGAAAACGCTATAGCGAAATAGCGGAATAGCGGGATAGCGGATAGCGGAATAATCATTGTATAAAATAAACATAAATACTCAAAAATAAAATCACATTAACATGCTTCTACTTCATCTTCACTCTATAGATCAATCACATTAACATTATCTTGTTCATCATTTGGTTCAAACTCTTGTTCTTCCACTTCTAACTCCTCATCCTACAATCTTGGTTATACTTTGAATATACACTAAAACACACTGAAAACATTAAAAAACTACTTCCCGAACATATATCATTTAAACAGAAAAGGACAAACATATATCATTTTTATGTTACGGCTGTCCACATATTGAAAAAGACAAACATTAAAAGAGGGTTGTCTGTCCATCGTAGATTAAAAAGGGTTGTCCATAATTTACGTGCTTTATAATAAAGACAAACAGCTGTCCATTAACAAACAATAAGACAAACACCCAACTAAGGACTTCTTCCCGTAGAATCCCTTGTTCATACAAATGCTACTGCCCCAATAAAAAAAAGAGACTCACTGCCATAAATTTCATACAATCAGCCTGAAAACAAACCCGCATCAACTCCTTTCAATCAAACAATCAAACTAGAACATTACTCAGACCTAAAAAAGAGAAGAACAGCCCATGAATGGGGCTTACAGCAACCGAAGAGAAGGTAGAGTGAGAGAGAGGGAGCGGCGAATTTCCCTTTTACCCTCAGTAATTAATAAAAGTAAATAAAAGTAAGGGTAATTCTGGAATTCTGCTGTCAAATTCAAATAGCGCCCGCTTTTCCGCTTTTCCACCGCTATCGCGGCCGCTATGCCCGCCATCGCCGGTAGCGGTTCGCGGGTGCATAGCGTTGCGGCCCCTTTGATTTTTCCGCTATAGTAGCGCTATAGCGGCGCTATTGATAACAGAGCATAAATTGAAAAAAAAAAATCTTATTTATATGAAGCAACTGCTTGCATGAAAACTTGTGAAACTAACCTCCTTCTTGTTCATTTCAAGCATCTTGGAATGAATATCTAGAAGTCTCGATGTAAAGGCATCCACCTTTCTTGTTCTACACAGTTAACGGAAGATAAGTGAGAAAAATATCAACCATTTAAGAAACCAAGGAGCTCATCTATATGATCACAAAAGATTACCTCCTAGCACGTTGATTGAACTTTTTAATACAAAAACTGTAATGCAACTAAGGTAGGAATTACAGCTATTAAGAAAGAGAGGAATTTTTTTTTTTGAAAGATTACCTAGACAGTGAATTCTGGAGGAATTCTGCATCCAAGCTCACCCGATCCACAAGTTCATTAAAAATGGGTGCCACTTCACATGCCAGGTTCCATTCGCTTTCTGGGAATCTCGTAGGAAGCAATGCGAATGGGGCATGTACCATCCCTACACCAGGTACATTTCCTGATCTCTAAAAGTTCACTACTTCAAGTTAGTCTATTCCTCACAAAGATGCCACACAAAAACTTAAACCAAAGTTCTCAGTGTTATCAACAATATTATGTACCTATAGACACCATTTAAAATATTCGATGATAAATAGGTCCGAGACTATTCGATGTCAGATATTCAGCCAAAAAATGGCAACAGACATTTGACCTAGCAGCATAGGCGTACCAGGAAAGTCAATGGTTCAATCTTCCGCATTGTAACTAGGTGTGATATTTATCTTCCAAAAAACACAAAAAAGTAGACACCACTTTGGAAAGACCATCTAACTATTGATACCAACAAATTCAAACTGGAGCCGACAAACATAAACGAAGACAGAGTTACAATCTGTAAGACACTAACCGGGACGCTTCGGTCTCCGACAACAAGGCCATGGAGAGAGCACCAAACAAGGGCATCATAAACCATATCCTGGACCAGCCCATCATCAAGTCCATGGAAATCAATCATGGGCTTTGAGACACTTCCTTCCTGGGTCACCATCCTCCTCGCTCTTCCGCTGCCGCACTTCAAAGTTGCAATCTTTGAGGCCGAAGCAACAGAATTGAGCTTGTAATGAAGCTGGGCGGGGAGATATTTTAGAGTAAGATTGGAAATTGAGGAGTGAGTGGGGGATAGAAGAAGAAGAGAGCAATTGTCGATGGTACTTGTAGGGGAGGAAGAGGCGACGCCCATTTGGAGCCCTTTTTTCGTGGTGGGTACTGATTGGATATTTAAACGATTCTGTCTTTGGTTGCTAAGTCCGTCCCAATCCAACCAGTTGAGAAATTCGATTTCGGTATCTTCCCCGTCCCTTCCAACCCTTTTCTCTTCTTTTTTGAAAATCACCTTTGACCTCTATTTTAAATTAGAGTGGTTTGTATTTGATTTTTCTTCGTTTTTCTCAGGGATAGTGTTTGAATTTTCTCCGGTGGTGATATGAGTTGTTAAATTTAGGCAACAGATTAAATATCACTTTTTCATTTATCCAAAAGTATAATTATTATTTTTAGTCGAAACGAATCGCTTGACACCCTAAATTTATGAAGAATAGTATGTGATAATTGTACTTTTTAGTTAAGTAGAAAGTATTATTAGATATAATGTAAAGAAGAGTAACTTGTGCAAAATGGCATTTTTGGGCAAATTACTTTCTAGTCCCCGGACTTAACATAATTCTCCTATCGAGTCTCTCCTATCGGGTCTCTCCTTTCTCGTAAATGAGTAATCTATCCCTGTTTTATGAGAAAATATTTGTCTGGGATCCCCACCGACCAAATCAGCCTCTTTTTTCATTTTTTTGACATGTAAAATGACTTTTTGATCCTTCACAAAAAGACAAAAGATTCATTATTTTTGACTTTTTGTGAAAGGGTAAAATAGTCATTTCACGTGTTAAAACAATGAAAAAATGGGTTATGAAGTCAACTAGGGACCCGAGACCAATATTTTCTCAAAATATAGGTACGACTAAATCATTTATTAGAAAGAAAAGACCCGATAGGAGAATTCGATTAAGACCAGGGACTAAGAGATAATTTGCCCTTTTTTTACCTAAGTCAAAATTTTATTATCAAAATAAAAGAAATTTCACTTAATGGGATGAGAAACAAACGAAGGGGTGAGAGAAAAAAGAGAAGAAAAATTATAACTACAATACCAAGGGCTGAACTGACAATCATAGAGATTGACCTGCCTCCATAACTAAAACTCTATTTTTGCTAACTTATAAGTTAATTAATCAAAAATAGATACTAATCGTGCCCGTGCTCTCGTTTGACCTTGATCGAGTACTTCACTCTACCAAGTCTCACTGCTTTGTAATTTTTGCCATATAATTAAGTTTTTTGTATTAGCCTATGTTGACGACAATAAAGGTAAGGGCCTCGCTAAGCCCTTCCATGAAGACCCATTGCCTTGGAAACCAAGCTAAGGTCTAAAACTTGGCTGGTAAATCGTGTTTTAGTCTGGTTTAATGGACTCCCTTATCTATTATATGTGCTTGAGTCAAGAAATGGACATCTGTCGGTTACTCGTATGTTTTTGTAGGTGCCTAGAATAGTTTGCGAGTGATTGGTGCATGGATAAGATGAAAAGGCAATTTAAGATAAGGAGGCGAAAGACCCGAACCAAAATTAGGAGTCTATTTCATCAAACCAAAAGGGTAAAAAACTTTGTATTTGAAAGTTAGGAACCCTAAACGGAGAGAGACCAAACCTCTGAGAATAGGGAGTAATTTGCCTTTTATTTTTTCATTCTTATTTCTCTTCTCTGAAACTCTTACATTGAGGGCGATTGTGTCATCCAAGTTTGGGGAGAATTGACTTAAGAACTTGCTTATTTAGGTTGAGCTTTGGCATCTCTTTCTTAAATTAGACAAACACCTACACAATATAGGAATCTTACACTTATTGCATAAGTTATACATTTCTAGCTTTCATCGATCAAGATCGTTAGAGCCCATGGGCCCGAGGGAAGCCCCAGCTATGGGGAGAGTCTACAGTCTGCTAGTGTAGGGGTCTAGTTCTCTTTCCGTGTGGGAACCAGAGCTTGACCCCATAGTCAGGGAAGTTTTTATGTTGGCCTCTGATACTCTTATGCATGTCTTTCCTATTGAGACTTTCATGAGATAGTGTGTGTAGTTAGACCTCTCGCAAGATACTATGTAGGCAATGCTGACAATTATCACTAGAGCGGGTCAATCATCACAGCCCAAGACTAACGACATGGCTTCAGAGCTACTATAGGTAGGGCAGACTTCAACATCTACCTCAGTATCCACTCAGCCCTCTGGTAGCTAGGTCCCTTTCCTATGCTGCCATAGCACGATCTTAGCTTGGGTGTTAGACCTATTATGGTACTGGCCCTGACTTTTTTCTACTTGGTGAGAAGCCACCTCTTGTTGTGGGCTAGGCTCACTCCCAGTATTGCCGTGATTTTGGCAGCCATGCATTTATTGGTCGCTTAGATCTACCTAAGGGTGTTAAGCCATATACATTTATTATATTGCGAGGTAAGCTCTCTCGGTTGTGGAGTAGTTCAATACGGAGCATGATCTCAGTGGGCATAGGATATTACTACTTACAGTTCTACGTAGTAGCAGATAAGGCGTGTATCTAGGTGGCTGACTCCTAGAAACTATAGATAGGCATGCTCTTTCTCCAATAGTGGCTTATATTCTTCAAACCCACTAGGCAGGATCATTCGATAGACATGACATGGATTGGATTAGTAGGGCTGAGTAGTGAGCACATCATGCTTGATATTATTTTCGGTTTGGCCAAGGCAGTGGGTAAGCTAATTTGATTGGACATAGATGCTCAAGACAGAGTGAATGACGTACAGGTACAGGTACTAGTAGAGCTTAAGCCTGCCAAGCCCATGCCCTCTTATGTCTCTTTGGTTTTAGATACGGAAAAATAGAGGTGGAGATTCAGTACCAAGACCCCCTTACATTTTGCACCCAACTTTAGCAAAAGCGAAGCAGACTGAGATAGGTATGGTAGCAGTATCGACCTAGGTTCCTATTGTGCTAATTAAATAGGTAGATGAGGCCCTAAAGGGGCAAGTTTGGTAGTGTACGGGTTATGTGATTTTTGACAGCATGAATCACACAGCCTCTTTTCCCCCTCCCGCCATAGGTACCTCTGTCTCTCTTAGGATAGAGAACACTTTTATGACTTTGGATAAGGATAAGGAGTAGGAGGTGTCTGGGAGTAGGGAATAGGCAGAGGAGGATATCAGTGTAGAGATAGGGATCCTGGTTACAATCATGCCTGATAACATACAAAAAAATTGATGAACGATCTAACGTGTAATCAAATAGTATAGTGGGTAAGTAAGGTTCGAACTGAGGGTTGGACACAAGTCTAAATAGTCAGAGAGATGTAACTTGAGTAAAAATTATTTTGAGTGAGAAGAGTTTGTTTGCAACGAAAGTAAATAATGCTAAAAATATAAAAGAAAGGTTTTTTAGTAATAAAGACGAACCGAGCACGATACCTTCACAGATCGACTGCCTACTGAGATTATGGTTCTTATGAAGTCCTAACTAGTACCCAGAGTTATCTAATCCATCTATTTAATGCTATTAAGTTGACAAAACTAAGATCATAAAGATCTAAGATAATAACTAAAGCTTTTGCTCATTAACCAGACTTAGAACTATATCAATCTTAGTTATGACGATTCCTCCTAATGGGTTATTCTTACAATATCAAGATGTCTTATTAATACCTAAGAATATTCTAATTGATTCTTCTACTAACTTAAGTGCCCATCGGTCCACTCTTATCAATTTGGATCATAATTTAGGTGATCAAGCTAAGTTAAGCATTAAGTACACTAATTAACAACTATTTTGCCATGATATTTGAACCATAACCCAACAAGACAGTCAATCACATGATCAAGGTATTATGCTTGATAGAGAACTACTCACTACACATAATAATAATGTACAAAATAATTATGAATAAATTCATATTAAAAGACTGGTGAAGAAAGGTTAGTCTCGTTGATTCTGCCTTCTCCCCAAAATGAAAGAAATGAATCCACCCCGTAAATCTCTAAAGTGTTCTATAAAATGTCAGTTGAACTAAAAGTTGTCTCTAAACTAGGGCTAGAGGCATATTTATATCCTAGCTGGCAAAAAATCTAGAAAAATCTGGAGCTGTATCTAATCTGGCAGGTGAGAATCTCCTAATCAGGTAGGCCAGTGACTGTTGGATGTATAGCGATTGCTGTACCAGAACTATATCCTTTATCCCAGTGCCCACTTTTAGTCTAACAATCTCTACTTCAGAACTCGTCATTCCTTGTATAGCACCCGCTGACTTTGTAGCAATTGCTGGCCTCCTACAGACTTGATAGTGCATAATTATCCTTGTCTCATCTTTAATGCCATCAACCAACCATCTGTGACAAAATACACATAACTTAACACGCACTTACATTCTGACTTAACACGTAAAAGATATAAAAGATATGATAATATGCTACACAATTAGCTAAAAAAACTAACAAATAACTCATAAAACACAGGTAATTATGTGTACGTCTTTATGTATATCAACTACGGTAGGTACAGGTCATTTAGGGGGCATAGAGACAAATCTAGTTCATGGGACTTTAGACCAGATTGTGGATGCACAAAGAGGGGGTTTACTGTAGAGCCTGGTAGGTAGATAGTTGGATTCTACGATGAGGGAGGCAGCAGACAGTGAGAAACCTCAGGCATAAATCGATTCTTTGGGTCAGTTACCTTTTGATACTATGTAGGTGGGCACAGAGAATGTTAGTCTCAAGGAGGGTGCCTCGCCCATTCTCTGTACAACTACCACAGCCATTACTATTATGGATGACATAGTTGAGTCTAGTCTATAGCTGATATTGATGGTTGACTCCTGTACTTGGGTAGATATTACTAAGTTAAGCATAGATCAAGATTAGGTTCTGCCTTCCTACTAGAGTCAGTGCTTATGCCAGAAGAGATTGGCTTACATTGACTTACCCCTGTGGACCCTATAGATATTCTATATTGGAATATTTGGGCTATTGGGTCTATGTATGCCCGTACCTAATTTTGAGAGAACTGTTTGTACCACTAGCCATCTTGGGTGGCTATATCTGAGCCTATGGTATCATTTGACTCCATTCAAGACAAGTTTTGGACTTCTTTGGGTTATTGGCTAGTTGGTATCATGGATAGAGGGGTGAAGATCTCAAACTTATGGGTATTCACCAGTTAGCCAGTTTCTCTACCTCTGGAGATTATTTTCTATACTTCCTAAGTTATGGTATGTCATACTCTCTGGCTACATCATAACATCATATTGGGTTTTATGTATGCATATGTTTGGTATTATCGGCATCAAACTCTCTTGGATAATTTGATGCCCCAGAGCAGATAGATGTACTCCAGGTCTATAATGTTGCCCCAGAACAACATAGCATATTCTTGCAGTAGCAGGCGTAGGCTACCTGGCTCCAGAATAGAGACATAAACTCTACATTCTTCCACTAAAGTATGCAGATCCATAGATCTCGACTAGGTACCTTTTTTATGATGTTTGATGGACAACTTTTGAAGGACCCATACTATATCATGGATCGCATTATTTCATACTACCACTAGATATTTGCTGACTCAGGTTCTCCTTTGGATCTAACTACTATTGGATTGCTTGAGTCTCTACTGACCAGCCATATTCAAGAGGATTAGAATACGGAGTTAATATGGGTACGCCATACTATTTTTGGCATAAGCCTAGTTAGCACCCTTGGTCTTGATGGCTTTGATGGACATTTTTTTCAGTCTGCATGGGATATTATTGGTTTGGATATTGTTATGGTTATGTACAAGTTTTTTGTTTTCCGTTGTCTTCTAGCTAAGCTTAATGCCAACTTCATGGTCATGATCCCAAAGATCCTAGGGGCCTAGCGAGTTGAAGACTATAGGCCTATTATTCTGGGCAACTTTGTCTACAAGTTGGTAACAAAGATCTTGGCCTTCAGATTTGGTACGATTATAGGCTCTCTACTATCTTTCCATTAGTTTGGATTTGTGCCAGGTTATAGGATTAATGATTATATGGCTCTAGCCTCGAAGGGTATCAACTGCCTGGACAAGCATCAAAATAGTGGCCACATGGCCATCAAGGTAGATATCTGGAAGGCTTTTGATATCCTGTGCTGAGAGTTATCACTATAGTACTACGAGCCTAGGGATTTGTAGATGTTATTGGAGAGATAGTGCTTAGTATTTTACACTCTGCTCGGCTATTGGTTCTAGTAGACAGGGTTGCGGCAAGTTACTTTGGCTGCTCTTTGAAGGTGTGACAGGGCAATCCTCTATCCCTACTTTTGTTCATTACAGTTAATGAGGTTTTCAGTAGGATGCTATATTAGGTAGTGGCCAGGGATGAGTTTGCAAATTTTTGGGCCCGACGAGGTAGTGTTTTCCTATTTCACCTACTCTACATGGATGATGTGATCATATTTAGGTAGGCCTCCAAGGCTAACTACTACCTACTATTGAGAGTACTTTAAGACTATACAGTAGTGTCAGGTTAATGTTATAACCTGGGGAAGTCCCGGGTCTATTTCAGTGAGAGTATGTCCTTGGGCAGAGAGAGTGTTTATTGGACATTCTGAGGATCTCAGTAGGTCAGCTACCCTTTGTTTATCTTGGAATTCTCCTATTTTGTGGGCCCCTTATTAGCTTTACTTGTAGGGCATTGCTGATACTATCATCAAAAAGTTCTCCCAGTAGAAAGGCTCCTCACTATCTATGATTGGATGGGTTTGCTTGGTATAGTCGGTCATCTTAGACTCCCTGACATACTTTATGATGATCTATCAATAGCTTGTTACTCTTCTAGAGTAGGTAGATATATGCATACATCATTTTGTATGAATATGGGACATTCATTGACGTGCATCCTACCCTATCTCATGGGATCATGTTTGTTTCCTATAGGAGGAGGGTGGGCTTGGTCTTTGATTAATATGACAAGTAAACCTAGCTTTCCTAAGCAAGCTCACTTGGTGTATCTTGCACGACTTGGCCCAATACTCAGACTACATCCAAGATTGATTGAATGATACGACAGATATGACTCTGTAGAGATATGTGCGTTCATCTGTATTGAGGAGAGTACAAAGTTGATTGCTAGATATTATTCGCTCTTCTCATATGTTGGCTAGAGAGGACTCCTTAGCCATTTTTTATTAGATAATTGGCTAGGGTACATGATAGCTAAGAGAGTAGGCCTCCCAGAGCATCTATACTCATTGTGCACCTTCCGTATCTCAGCTTACTAGCGAGAGGGCAGCTAGCAGCTATATCGCAGTTTCTACAAAGCTTATCTGGGTATATCTAGGATATTCACAGACACTATTTTGGTTCGCTGGATAGTGACAATATGGTGTAGACCCATGCTCGAGATGGAGTTCTCACTTCTAGAATAGCCTACGACCATCTTCGGCCACCTTATCTTTTGGTACGATGGAGGCCCTAGATCTGGGATGCTATTATCCTACCACAATAACCTATCTTCTTATGGTGGCCCATTATGGGGCTCTCACCACCACAAATATTATACTTCAGAGAGGCTTTGTTGGATATAGAGTCCCTAGATCATATGTTGGTATATTATTCGATTGCGGCTGCTTTCTGGCATTACTTATTTGGTGTCTTCGAAGTTCTGTGGCCACCCTTTCTAGGTCTAAATAAGTTAGGCACGGAGGTGATGCATGGACAGTTTAGCCCTCAAGTCAATTTATTATAAAGGGTGGCTATTATGATGACTGGCTGGCTACTCTGGACTGAGCACAATGCATTCATTTTTTGGTATCAGTGCTGCAGTCTTTGTACTCTTCTGACACATAGTGAGTGAGATAGTTATCTTTGATATTGGGGGTTGCTTTTCCTCACAACAGGAGTAGGATATTCTTAGGGCACTCCATATTGTACCGAGGCTGGGATGAGCACCGCATATCATCGAGGTTATTTGGTGATGTCTCTCTCTAAGCTGGCTCAAGTGTAATACAGATGGTAGCTCAGTGGGCATCCTAGAATAGGTCGAGCAGCAGGGGCTTTCCGTACATGCCAGAGTTTTGTCAAGGGTTTTTTTAATTACCTTATATCGAGTTATTTCACTTTTAAAGTGGAACTCTTGGCAGCCATCATCATCATAGAAATTACTTTTGAGCGAGGTTGGCATAGACTTTGCCTTGAGATAGATTTGATATATGTGTGTTTGCTATGTTTTCAAACCCCTCAAGCCGAGATTTTGTGGCGTTGGCAGTCCTGCTGATTATATATAATTACACACAGGACCCAAATGTAGATTCAGGTTACCCATATATTCTGAGAGAGGAACCAAGCGGTGAATGCCTTGACCTACCTCATGGAGGACGGTTGGTGGCTGAGCTTTCCAGCTTTGCTATCCAGCTATATTGGCCGTGATATGTCTAGTGGGCCTTTTTACAGCTGTTCTAGTTGATTGTTATTTGTCTGCTCTGACTACCAGATCTGTTGATTAGCATGGGTTGAGGCTGGCTTGTTTCCTTCCCCACCAAACTACCGGGCTTGTTGGCTAGCTAGTAGTGAGTTTTTTTACCCTACCTTAATGTCAGGATTGTTGGTAGAGGTATGTTATGGGCCTTTGATAGTTTTTTTTTATCTCTTTTTCTTTTTATTTGATGGTAGTTTTTTGAAAAAAATATTTTCATCTTCTTGCTCATTTAAACTTATGGTCTCCCTAATTGAGTTGACTTGAAAGTTGATGAGTGATCTTGTGTGAGCATTTTAAGTCAAATGGGAAGATTATCATCTCTAAATTATTTTTGATGAGATGCTTACACACTTCAAATTATAGATAACTTATGAGTGCTTCATTGTCTCATCTTTTTTGGTAAATAGTGGGAAAATGAAGGTCAATTTTGATTGAACTAAACTAACACAATGTAGAAATCTTACCAATATTGAATGAGTTATACATGTCTAACTTTTATCTTATTGTTTATTTAAACTTATGATCTCCCTAATTGAGTTGACTTGAAAGTTGATGAGTGATCTTATGTGAGCATTTTGAGTCAAATGGGAAGATTATCATCTCTAAATTGTTTTTGACGAGGTGCTTACACACTTCAAATTATAGGTAACTTATGAGTACTTTATGAGTGCTTCATTGTCTCATCTTTTTGGGTAAGTAGTGGGAAAATGAGAGTCAATTTTGATTGAACTAAACCTAGAGCCTAAAAGTTGATCCTAATATTCTCTCTTGTAATCCCCTTTAAGCCTAGACATTCCTGTGATAAAACAAGTACCCATGTATCCCACAATCTAATATTCCTACCTTTGACACTTAGTCTAAGGATATGTTTAGGATCATTCTAATAAGAATTTTTGGTAAGGGATAATAGTAGGTTAGACTCATTTATGGACATTATTCCAAGAGAACATATAGGAAAGACCAAATTCAACTACTAAACCTTGCCTAAACCAAAATTTTGACAAAAGAAGTGAATAAAAGAGTGCAAGAAAAGAAAAAAATAAAACATAACAAAAACAATAGAAAAAGTGCCAAAAAAGAAGATTGAGTTGAATAAGGGAACCACATAAAGACAAGGTTTAACCATTACGATATAAGTTTCTGGTATATTAGGATTGACTGTTCAAAGAAAGGCGAGTGGCAGAATACTCAAATGTTAATCACCATATACTGGTACCTTGGATTGGTTGGATAGCTACTTTCCACTTATCAATCCTTACTCAATAGATAACCCAAACTAAATTCTCATTTACTGAGAGACAAATATGTCCATACGATAGATAAGAAGTCAACCATAACAAAGCAAGATTATATAAATTTCCTAACCTCTGAGTGATCATATTTCAAGACTAATCTCTCTAAGGGTAATGTACATTTAAACTTTTAAGTGTCTAGTATTTATGCATTTTTATGTCATGATCCCGAAGTAGTGAACCATTTGTTTGTGAATATCTCTTACAATAAAGATCAATGTTATGCAGGAATCATTTTTGTTAAAAGGATATCAATATTCCACCATGTTTATTTGATCCTTTTATGTTATTTATTGCATCTTTTGTTTAGAATTAGTAAATATTCAAATATGGGGGTATGATGAGCATAAAAAATGTTCAATTTTACCACCTTATTATAGGGTCATATAGACCCAATTTTATATCATTTCTTATTTTTATGCCACTTTTAATCTGTTACCTAGGATGATATCACATTTTCTATTTGTATCTTATAGAGGAGAGTTTTTTGCAAGAAGCATGAGAATCGAGAGCCGAAATATGAGCGAGGAAAGAGTTAGCCAAGAGATAGTCATTCTAACTAAACTACACCCATCGAATAGAAAAATCTATATTACATGATATCCTTGCATAGAGCCACTAGTCTCCCTGTCTATCAAGCAACATAAGGAGTTTACTCCAATTTTTTAGAGACTACAATATTGATTTGATTTCATATCCAACATGTTATACAATGACATCACCATCAGACATCGTACCAAATACTACTCAAACTCTACACCCATTAGTCGGCACCTAAATTTTGAAATTATCTTGCTAGCTCAGCTTTTGGTCAGTATTACATGCAATGGATGATATTTGTCCTATTTTTTCACAAAAAATTTAGGCTGTAAGGAGATTTTGGACTTTTGTCTATCTTCTTAGGGTTAAGATAGGACTTATACTATTAATTCCCCTCTCACCCTTTCATTTGGAAGCTTATAGTCTAAACATTAATACTTAGGTTTTGTAATAAAGGAGGAGTTCTTAGAGTAATAAGTTGATGCCGGGATCAGGCCAAATGGGTTGCCAATATGATTAAGTTCTCTCTTTTTCTTCTCTCTATCAATTTTGTGACATTGTTCTTTTGTATTCTGAATTGTTTTGTGTAAATTCCTTAATTTTAACTTGGTTAACAATTAGTGTGTAGAAACAAGAGGACTTAATACACGAGGTTATATGACCACTGTCAGAACCTAGTGGCCAATAATGCTAATAACGACCTTGCATACTTTTCAATAAAACTTAGCACTCCCTGAAGAACTTAGTTGTAAAGTGGAGCACCAAAAAGTCAAACTACTAGCCTACATACTTATCGAAGAGGTTAGCCATGAAGAAAGTGTTTTTAATCAGCTTTAGGGTGGAGTGTTAAGGATTTAGATCTATAATAAATAGTTGTGTTAGTCATAATATTTAGTTAGGGATGATAACTTACCTTGGACACATGTTTGTGATGGCTTCGCCAAAAGCCTATTAACCTAACTTTATGGTGTAATGGAAATCATGGTGAGATGAGAAAATGTCATAGAACACATAGTCCCACTAGTAATACAAAATTCATGACATGTCAAGCACATAGAAAGCGTATGACAGATTCCTGGACCAATTTTTCATAAATTGCAACCAAACTCTTTTATTAATTTGTCTTGTCTTTGCTCGTTTACACCAAGACCTTCATAATTTATAACCAACCTAATATTTGGAGCAAATTGCTAGGAATGTCTTGCACTGATTCCTTTTGGTTCGACATTTCACCCATACTTTGTTTATTACAAGGTGGACCCAAAGGTTCTCTTTTCATATGACTATATTATAATTACTTCAAAATTATTAAAAAATTATTTGAATTAAAACTCTCCTTTTAAATAGCTTTTTAGGCTCAACAAAGATGAATTAAAAATTTCGTTCTCCATATTTTGAGTAGACAGTGGAAATCAAGTTGAGTATTGATATCATTAAGTTTTTCTACAAGATCAACTCTATATTTTCAAAATTTGTAGTGTTAGAAATATTAGTGAATATTGGTTTTAACATGTATAGAAAACATAAACAATATAAGATGAGAGTAAGAGTATATCCACAACAACGATTTGCATAACCTTAGAAATATCATCTCCTTCTATTGGTGTTCTTAGGTGTTCTTCAATATCGCAAATTTTATTTGGACGAGGCCACAACAAGCCATGTAGTCTTAAACTCGTATTACCTGCCATGTAACTTCAGGTCTTCATGAATAAAAGAGTTCACATAGTTCAACATCCCATCACGAATACAATATGATGTACTATTGCACTCGTTTTGAACCTTTAGTTTTGATGAATTCTGACTCTATATAAGAACGTATATGCCTATACTAAGGGGAAGAGAGGAGAGTAGAAAACTCTATGAGAATTCTCTTGGAGTGTGAATTGAGAGGAGGAGGCCCTCTTTTATAGGTGGGTTGTGAGACCCCATTTCATTCTCGAATAATGGGTATTATAAATTCCCTTATTAACCATGATCAATAAGCGAGTGGTTACAACAATTAATGCTTTTCTATTAATCATGGTTAATAAATTAGTAGTTCATGAGTCATAAATCACAAATTCATGACAACCAATAAACCCGTATTACTTTGAAGCAATTTTTTTTCATTCACAACAAGAATTGATTTTCTGTGTCATTAATCATTACAAAACTTTCTCAATGAATTTTATAATGATATAAGACACTTAAAACCAAATGGTATAAGCAATATTAATATTAAACACAGTCCCGACACACACCTATACGTCGGGCTTTTACCTCCTTGATGGATTAAAAATCCAAATTCTCCATCAGCTAGAGCATCTACAATGTGATTATGGAGACAGTACACCAGCATGAAGTGTCGACTCTTCTTGAGTGAAGAAACAGAAGATTGCATTATTTTCTTTGCTTGGTGAATGTTGTAATCCTACAAGTTAATCTCGACTCTTCTTGAAGCTGAAGAGAAATGATAAGTGCAGATATGAATTCCTCGAGTTTCGACCAAAAAACTGAAGAAATAGAAAAACGTCAATCAATCCTCACTGGGGAACACGGAGAAGTACTAGTCAACCGAAGGTGAGCCAGAAGACTAGCTAACACGTCAACAAGACAAACATAATTTTCTAGTCAATATGGCATTTTCATGCATATGTGGGACAACCACTACATTACGGGCGGAAAAATAACAATCAACATCAAATGCAAACTTAAGCCATATAAAGGAATTTAGAAGAACAAAGTTTGATGAGTTAACATTTTGAACCAATACCAGGTTACTGGAGCAAGGATGGCAAAATAAAGAGCTCAGAGCTGTTTGGCTATAAAGACCTACACATAATCTACATGGCCAGAAAAGGCTACATGACCTTCACTAGGGACTGTAAACTTGGTAAAATGAATCAGAAAAGCATAATATCACACTTCAGACTCAAAAGCCATGAGATTCAAGGTCATTATCAGCATCTAGCACTCTGAGGAGGCACAGTTTGAAAATTAGATCAGAATGATATTGTACAATTAAAGTAAAGAAGAGCCAAGGGACTATCTTTGTGATATCTCCAGCAACAAAATAACGCACTTTTAAGTGTGGAAAAATCTGCAACAGAAAGCAGAACATCAATCATGTGTTTCCTGTACATGCTAGTACAAATTCTAATGATGATATCACCTATGGCCTCAATTAACCATGGACATTGGCAATAGGACAGGGAGGACTAGCAAAAGATGGTAGAAATGGAAAGGTAAATAAGCTATGACCATAATAAATCATCGCCAGTGAATAATTGGTTCTGTTGTTAAGAGGTTGGCCTGTAATGGCCCGTGTTACTTCTTCCAATCTTTGACCAATTATGCCTCGTCAATCACATTTTTAGGCAGGATAGTTGAACTACGAAAGACGAGCATTTTATACCTGATTCGTCTACCTTCTTTCAAAGGAGCTGAAACTTTATCCATCCCGTTTCTATCAACAACAATCCAGTCTCTGGAAAAAGGAGCTGTGTCTTAATATCAGAGTATTCACTTTAAAGCAAGGTGCATCAGGTTGCATGAACCTAGAAAAAGAACTAAAGTGCAGCTCTGCCTCTTACGTAAAACATCGGTCCTCTTATCTGATACCCTGTGACAGCGACGCCAATGACAGCAAGCAACTGAGTTGGTTCCCATTAATCTTGGAATGAACAAACGCCATCTTCAAAATGATGCAAGTAACTCAGTTACTTCACCAGTAATCTTGGCAAGAGCAAACTCCATCCTTAAAATGATGGAAACGATTTGCGTCCCTCACAAAAATTTCCCTCTGTTCAAAGCTAGAAATGAGTTTGATGACTACATGGCAATCACCACAAATCCTGAGGTTCTTGATAACTCGTATCGGGGATCCAGGACTTGTGTTCAGAATTCCCAGAACCACGGCCAACTTCTCACTGTGGCCACATAGTATCTGCTCCTTATCTTGTTCATCCACATCATGCAGAACAAACTCAGTTATTGCCAAGTGCCCAGACTTTTTCATCTCTATATTCAACTTCAATAACTTCTCATTAATCTGGGGCATTTGTGGATGAGAATCGTCACCCGCTAGAAGCATATGCATTTTGTCGTTGAGCTCAATCCAACTGCAACCAGGGTTCTTTCGCAACCCCTTGCTCTTCATCATATCTCTGACTCGGTCAACTTCAGCCCACATTGCCTTAGAAGCATAAATGTTCGATAGCAGAATGTAGTTCCCAGGATTTTTGGGTTCTAACTCAAAGAGCTTCTGGGCTGCAACCTCTCCTAAATCTAAATTTCTCTGAACTCGGCATGAACTAAGCAAAGCACCCCAAACACAGCCATTAGGTTCAAATGGCATTTGCCTTATCATGGCATAGGCCTCTTCTAGCCTCCCAGCACGGCTCAGAAGGCAAACCACGCAAGCATAGTGCTCCATCCGAGCTTCTATTCCATGATCTCTGGACATGCTATTGAAGTAGTACATCCCCTCATCAGACATACCACAATGGCTGCATGCTGATAAAAGACTAGTGAAAGTAACATGATCAGGTTTTTGTCCACTCTTTTGCATCAACTGAAACAGGTCCACAGCTTCCCTATAGCTTCCATGCATAGCATACCCAGTGATCATTGTATTCCAAGAAACCAAGTTCCAGGTTGGCATCATGTCGAAACAAAGACGAGATAAGTTCAGTTTTCCACACTTAGCATACATATCAACCAATGCACTATCCACATGAACATCACCAGTTATTCCGCTTTTCAAAGAAAAGCAATGAGCTGATCTCCCATGCTTAAGGGATGCAATATTTCCACATGCTGGAAGCAAGGAAGGAATGGTGACAGAATTAGGCTTTAACCCATGAAGCTGCATCTCTCGGAAAAGCTCCAAGGCCTCCATGTCTTTCCCATTCTGTGAGCAACCAGCTATCACCGAAGTCCATGAAATAACATTCAAATTGATCCCGTCATGCTCAAATCGTCTAAATGCCTGCAACGCGTTATCTACAAGGCCATTACGAGAGAGCCCAGTAATCAAGGCATTACAAACACCAACATCAATTATCTTCATCTCATCGAAGACTTTGGAAATCTCGTTTCCACTGGCACATTTACCATACATATCAATCAAGCTACTAACTACCCATGCGTCCCATCCTAAACCTCTCTTAATCACTTGGCTATGAATCTGAGCCCCCAAATCTAACATCCGCAAGTTGCGAACAGCAGGAAGCACACTAGAAAAAATTACCCCATCAAGCTGAGATCCTTCCGAGTGCATGTCTCTAAACATCAAAATTGCCTCCCGATGTTCTCCGCTATAATGAAGCCCAGCAATCAAGCCATTCCAAGTTACACCATTGGGCTCTAGCCCTATTTCTCTCATCCCTACCAACAAGCCTTTTGCCTCCTCCACCAGCCCTTTTCGAGCATAACCTGAAACCATAGCCCCACAAGCGACAACATCTGGTTCGGGCATTTCATCAAACACCTTACGAGCATCGCCTAATCGATTGCACCTTAAATACATGTGAATCAAGGAAGACGCTATAAACGCATCGGAGCCAAACCCAGAAATTATTCCAACACAATGAACCTGCCTCCCAATCGACGGGGCAGACAACCCCGCACATGCCTTGATTACGCTAGGCAGGACCCGGAAATCGAGCCGAGGCACCAGCTGAAAGAACAAGCTAATGACATCGCCGAACCGGTTGCTCCTGGCGAACTCGTAGATGAGGGATTGCATGAGTCGCTTTGGACGGAACAGGAAAAAGTGAGGGGGCTTGGGAATTGGGAGGCACTTGCACAGTTGCTGTTCGACGAAATGTCGGTATGGACCAATGGGATTCTCCCGCCCTTTCCTCGGATGCTATTATTTTGAACCAAGTTCCTTCATATAACAGGGTTTTTTTCAAAATGGGGTTAATGTTCTTAGAAAATTAGGAAAATGGTGCTGAATTTTCTTTTAATTACGAAACTAGTGTCCACATTGGACACCAAATCCGTGACAAGTCAAGGAAAAAAATGTGTATCTCGGTCACCCACAATTTTTTTTCACGTGTTGTTTATTTAGGTCTTTAAAAGATCAAGTCACGGGATAAAATTGACCACACAACACCGACTGCCCGTTCTCCATCGTTGCCGTCCTTGTCGCGAGTCTTCCTTGCTCCATCCTCGTTGGTTGTCGAGCCATCCATCAATGATCAAGGCCGTCATCTGCGTTCGAAGGTAATTGACGGTTGTAATTGATGGTTAATTAGTTTGAAATAGGTTGTTTAGTTTAATGAAACACTTTTGATTAGTGAGCTAGCTAAATTTAAGTTAATTTGATTGATTGTGACTTTTAATTAAACATCATCACTTATATTGATTATATTAATGGGAGATTGTGGTTAATTAGTTGAAATAGGTTGATTAGTTTAATGTCAATTTTTTTAGTTAGGTAGTTAGATTTGTTTTAGCTAATTAGTTGTATATATATCTTATTGTTCAGATATAATATCATAGTGATATGAAAATATTTTTGGGGATGGAGGTCTTTCAAATAGGACCTTACTCAATCATCAGGATGTACCTTGGTCACAAGTTATATGGAACACTAAGTTATATAGTAGAGATGATGGTTTTGATGTGGACGTTACACTTAAGATCTATTGATGGAAATGAAAGAAAAACTTAGTATAGAATCAGGTATTCATAACTTACTTGCAAGCAGTCGAATTCCAAAATGTTAGTAGTCGTTAGAGATGCACATGTTCCATATGTCTGGAGGAGATGACTATTATTCTTTAGGACATAGTTGTATTATTTGGGCTCCCTATCGATAGAATTCTACTAATGGAACATCGAACACCTCGTAGATGGTAGGAGTTGTGCACATGATGCCTTGGAAGAAGCTTGAAAGATACATAGGATTGTGTGGACGGTAACTCAATTATCTTTAGATAGTTCGAAGATTGTTTTTGACCCTATAGATCTCCCTAACGAGACTGATGATAAGATTGTGCGACAATTTGTTCGAATAAGCATAATGTACCTAATTGGATGCATATTGTTTTCATAGATAACTGAATCAAGAGTCAATCTAATGTAGTGTAGGATATCTAAACTACGTGTGATTGATCAACTCGTACGAGTCCTCACAAACACTCGTAACTAATGGATAAAACCTCACTATCTCAACCTCCACCGTTCGAGTTAAGGGGGTTCTTTTGAAAAGAACAGCCAGTTAAGGGCATAAGTCACTCAATAATTTAGAATCGACTAAATAAAACACTCAGAATTCACCAAGCTAACTGGCACGTTCAAGTTTGGAAATAATTCAAATCTGCCTTTCATTATTGTTTAGCTCGTTATTTAAAAGGAGGGCGCGTTTCTTGGCATGATTCAAGGAAGGACACTCCCCATTCCCTTTCTAGCCGTTTGCCTCTTTAACCCTCCTTAATTGGCATTCAATTGTTGCCTTATTTGCATTCCAGATATATGGAAGTTCGAAGCTAGCTATTACAAGCATTTATAAGCATTTAAAACATAAAATTAAAAGGTGTATTGCATCCAGCTTTTGGATAGCCCATGCACACGTTGTTCATCACATGCACACGTAAGGTATTATTTGCACACTTAAATAACCCCAATGCACATGTTAGGTTGCCTTCGTCATCCTCTCCTCCTTGAAATTCAACTTGTCCCGAGCTGCCAACTTGGATGGAAGAGGAAATACATCAAAGTATGGTATAAGATCGGAGACATTGAACGTCTTAGATACACCAAACTCACTGAAAGGTCTATAGTGTAAGCGTTGTCACTTATCCTCCTTAGAACTTTGTAGGGTCCAAATTTGCATGCTTGCAACTTTCCTCCAAGGTGAGCGAGCATGTGTTCTTTCCTGAAGTGCACCATTACTTGCTCCTCGAGTTGGAAAATCTGAATTCTTTGATACTCATCAACTCGTGCCTTCTCCTTTGCATAAGTTGAAGCAAGCCTTTTCTTTACTACCTCCAGGACCTCTTGCATGTGTTCAACAAAAGTAATTGTGGACTGATTGGCTTTGCTTGGCCGGGTGATAGAAGTGATGTCCACAAAATGATTCAGCACTTTGGTGTACATAAGAGTAAAAGGAGAGTATCCAATAGATCGATGCACAGCTCCGTTGTATGCGAACTCTGGAACAGGAAGGGCTAAGTCCTATTGCCTTTGCTTCTCGTGGCATAAACTTTGAATAGGTTGCCAAGGGTCATATTTGTTACCTCGGTCTAGCCATCCGTCTGAGAGTGTGTAGTGGAGTTGTACTTCAAGGCTGCATCAAAGAGAGTCTACAATGTCTTCCAAAACATAGCTAAAAACTTCACATCATAATCTGAGATAATGGTCCTAGGTACTGTATAAAGCTTAATAACCTCTCAGAAGAAAAGGCATGCAACTCCATGTGCATCCGCAGTTTTCTTGCATGGTATGAAGTGCGCCATCTTGGATAACCTACAAACCATAACAAAAATAGAATCGACACCACGAGGGGTGCAAGGTAAGCCAAGAACAAAGTCCATGCTCACATCCTCCCAGATTGCTTCAGGTATAGGCAACAATGTGTAAAGGCCTGAATTGTTCTTGCCACCCTTCAACTCTTGGCACACTCAGCAATGCTTTATAGTTTGTGCCACATCTTTCCTTAATCTTGGCCAATATAAACAATCAAAAACTGATGCAAAGGTTTTATCTTGACCTAGATGAGCTGCCAATCCACCTCCATGCAACTCCCATACAAGTTGATCACGTAAAGAAGTGTTCAGAATACATAATTGATTTCCCTTCATTAGAAATCTATCGTGCACATAAAAGTCTTCGTGTCCTTTTCCCTCCTTACACTTCTTCCAAACATCTCCAAAATCAACATCTCCTTCATACAACTCCTTCAAGCAATCAAACAAAGTCACACTACTTCTCAGCTAAGTCAACAAGGCAACCCTATGACTTAAGGCATTCGCAACTATGTTTTGTGCACCACTCTTGTGTGTCACCTTAAATGGAAACTTTTGCAAATAGGAAGCCCAACGTACATGCATATGACTCGTGAACTTAGACTGATCATGTAGGAATTTAAGTGCCTTGTGATCAGTAAAGAGAACGAATTTCTTACCAATAAGGTAATGTTCCCAAGTCTTGAGTGCTCGGAAAAGTGCATAAAATTCTTGCTCATACGTAGACCATGATTACCTATGTTCACTCAACTTCTCAATGAAAAAAGCAACCAGCTTCTTCTCCTGAGAGAGAACAGCTCCTATGCTTACTCCTGAGGCATCCATATCTACTTCGAAGAGCTTGTTGAAGTCTGGCAAGGCAAGCACAGGTACGAAGCTTAATTTTTCCTTCAATAGGTTGAATGCACATTCCACTTCTTCGCTCCAATCAAAGGGGACTCCCTTTTTCAATAAGGACATTAGGAGTGTCGTGATCATGCTGAAACCTTTGATGAACCTTCTATAAAATAAAGCAAGTCCTAAGAAGCTTTGGACTTGGCTTACATTTGATGGAGTTGGCCACCTTCGAATGGCATCAACTTTAGACTCGTCAACTTGAATTCCCTTGCTTCCCACCATAAAGCCAAGGAAAAACAACTTAGATTTCCAAAATATGCACTTTTTCAAGTTGATCAATAACTTGTTCTCATTCAAAGCACCAAAGACTTCTCGCAAATGTTGTAAATGATCAAACTCAATCCTGCTATACACGAGAATATCATCGAAGTAGACTACCACAAACTTATTCAAGAATGGCTTCATAACTTGATGCATTAATCGCATAAATGTACTCGGGGTATTGGAGAGTCTGAAGGGTATAACAAGTTATTCATAGAGGCTGTCTCTTGGTTTGAATGCTATTTTCTAGTTGTCTCCTAGACGGATACATATTTGACAGTATCCACTCCTTAGATGTACCTTAGAAAAAATTGTAGAGCCACTTAGGTTATTTAACATGTCGTTGAGTCGCAGAGTAGGGAATCGGTAGCCAATAATGATCTTGTTTATTGCCCTACTATTCACGCACATTCTCTATGTTCCATCTTTCTTTGGGACTAATAGGGCAGGCATACCACAAGGACTCAAGCTCTCTTTGATGTACCTCTTCTCAAGCAAGTCTTGCGCTTGATCGTGGAGGACTTGATTCTCAGTTAGACTCAATCTGTAGTGGGTTAAGTTAGGAAGGGTAGACCCTGGAATAATTTTAATTTGATGTTGCACCTTACAGAGTAGAGGTAACCCCTATAGCAAGGTATCAGCAAGAATTTTAGCAAACCCTTGTAGCAATTCTTGCACGACCTTGGAGACTTCTTGTTCCATTTTTCCCATCTTTAGATCCAGCTCCTTTATCACTAAAATGTGACATCAACCTGACTCATCAAGAATTTGTGAGGAGGTGATCACAGATACAAGTTGCATACTACTGTTTGCATGGCTCTTCAAAGACTTTGGCTTGCGAGGAAGTAACATATACTTTTTGCCCCCTTTCTTCAGCTCATAGGTGTTCTCCTCACCTCTATGGATCACCTTATTATCAAACTCCCATGGCCTCCCAAGCAAGATGGTGCATGCATCCATCTCGAGCACGTCGCACTCTATCTTGTTCGCGTATTTCCAATTGTGATTAGAATGGTGCATCTTGCCTTTATATTAATTCCTCCACTGACCTCACCCATCCTATGGAGTAAGGAGATGGATGTGGGGTGGTTTTCAGGCCAAGCTTCGCAATGATTTGGCTGCTCACGAAGTTTTCTTGGCTGCCTCCATCGATGATCACTTCACATACTTCTTTGCCTACGTGATAACGAGTGCAAAATAGGTTGTTATGTTGCAACTTTTCCTTCTTTGTAGTGGTCAAGGCCACTTTTTGCAAGACTCCACAGTACTCCTCCTCGTCTTTTGAAGACTTTTGGTCCTCCTCAATACTCTCCTGAACCAAAGCACACAAGTAAGCACCAATTGAGTCCTCATCTTCACTTTCTTTCTCACATAATTGTGTGAATTTCCTCTTAGGACAGTCACTTGATTTGTGTCCATATGCATTGCACTTAAGGCAACAAATTCCTGAGGTTGCCACGGCCTCCTTTCCATTGCCTTGTGCAATCTTAGGGTTAGGTTTCTTCAAAGGCATCTTTGGATCAGTGACTTGAGGAAAACTCTTCTCATTTCCTCCTCTTGAGTATGTAGAGGATTGATCAGGACTAGAATAACGAGTAAGAGTCGTCTTTTTTTCTTCAATACAGCCCCTATCTTTCTTATTTTTGCACATGCATTGTTAAAATATAAGAAAGTTTAGTATTCCATTTTAATCTTAACCTCATAGTCAAGGCCTTCCACATAGCAATCATCTGATCCTCATTCTCCTCTACATTATTACTAGAAGCTAACCTCACGAACTCAATGTATATTATTCCACGAATTTGTTACCTTGTGTGCACGAGAGGAATTGTGTGTACAACATCTGATGGTAATCAACCAGGAGAAATCTCTCACGCAAGGCTTGCTCTGTTATAGGCCAATCGCGAATAGGTATGTCACCTCTCCTTCTTCGTGATTCTTGCTCCTTTCTCCACCATATTGTAGTACCTGATTCTAGCTTAAAGGCCACGTAATTGACCTTTTGTTCCTCCGTCAAATCCATATAGTCGAAGTACTTCTCCACTGAATCAAGCCAATTTAGGAAGCCCTCAACATCAACGTCCCCAAAGAATTCTTCTATGTTCATCTTAAAGGGTCGATCTATTTTTCTTACATACTCATCACCTTGATCTTCCATTCGATAGGCCTCTCTTTTAGGAGCACGCCCTCTATCACCTTGTCCTCCCTCTCCACATCCATGCCCTCTCAAACCACGTCCACCTTTTCCTCCTCCTCTAATATCAAGTGTATCATCCGTGTCCTCTAACTTGTCATCCTCTATGGCAAGAAGGATGTCTTGCCTTGCAGGTTGAGGAGGTTGTACTGTAAGGGCATCCAAATGAGCCAACATGGCTTGTATTGACGTCTCCAAGTTAGTCATCCTCTGATTGAGGTCTTGATCGACCATAGTGCAACGACTATTTGGGTGGAGCTAGGTGGTTATTTAGGGATATGGATTGGGAGATCATAATATCCTATAAGGAGGCTCTTAGATGGGGCTCTCTCTCAACTTACTAGGTGATAGGGTATAACCACACTCAATCTCAACGTAGGAATTGAGATGGATCTCACTCAATGCTCTGATACCACTTGATGTAGTATAGGATGTCTAAACTACGTATGATTGATCAACTCGCACAAGTCCTCACAAACACTCATAATTAATAAAAAAAACCTCACTATCTCAACCTCCGCCATTCGAGTTAAGGGGGTTCTTTTGAAAACAATAGCTAGCTAAAGGCGTAAGTCACTCAAAAATTTGGAATCCACCGAATTAAACACTCAGAATCCACTAAGCTAACTTGCACGTTCAAGTTTGGAAATAATTCAAATCTGCCTTTCATTATTGTTTAGCTCGTTATTTAAAAGGAGGGCGGGTTTCCTGGCATGATTTAAGGAAGGACACTCCCCATTATCTTTCCAACCATTTGCCTCTTTAACCCTCCTTAATTGGCATTCAATTGTTATTCGCATTCCAGACATATGGAAGTTCGGAGCTAGTTATTACAAGCATTTACAAGCATTTAAAACGCAAAATTAAAAGGCATATTGCATCCAGCTTTTGGACAGTCCATGTACACGTTGATCATCACATGCATGCACACGTAAATAACCCCCATGCACACGTTAGGATGCCTTCGTCACAATCTATGGCTGATTGTCGATACTGTTGGAGATAAATTTGATAAGAATATATAGTTGAGGTGTTATGTGTCTAACGTACTTGTATAACTGGTTATGTAAAGTTACTAATCAGAGTGCATTTTCTATTACCGAAGATTTAATGCTGGTATCTATGTGGACTTCAGAAAGTATCATCCAAATTTGCCTATTCATTAGAAATTTAAAGGTCCAAGAATATGGTTAGGCACTTGGCATGAAGTAATAATCACTATTTATAGAGACTTAAAACCTTTATAATAACGTATTAATAATGATATGAATATTTTTAAGTGCACTAGAATGATAAATAGGCGCACTACCAAAAAATTTTAAACATAATAGTTTATCGACGCAAATTTGTTGAACTTAAAGATTTCAGATGTAAGTAATTACGAATCTATGAACTAATAAATTCTAAAAAAAATTATTCACGATTAAGAATTTGACTTCTTATTTTTACATAGTTAGTTTGACTCTCATACACTAATTAGATTAATACTAACTTGCTGGGTATATGCTAATAGTTGACTCATCAAAAATACAACCTCCAATTAATTTTCCTATATTTTAATTGCACAGTGAAATACCTTGTACATTAAGAAAGTCCATTGTGTGCATCCACGAATCTAGATTTTTGAATAATTTATTTAACGCATTTGCTTTCGCTTAAGAGTTACTCCGGACTTCTCGTTTATTTGTTGATGGCTTCGTCAATCATTTGAAAGGTGGTGATTGAGTTGATGTTATTTCGAAGGTGGTGATTGATGAGTTTGTTATTGAGGATCGTCGTCAAAATCCTAATTTTCAGCTGACCACCACTCTGTATCATCATCGGGATACAATATGTGTTCTTTCCACACTTTCTCATTGTAGATTACCTTTAAAAATGAAATAGTATAAATGCACACATTATTTTATAATACAACACAATGACGAACGTCACTACAATAGTGGATCACCAAACTTTATACAAATATTAAACACACCAAATACATAATAGTTATAAATAATAATACAAATTTTTATTCTTCGTGTTCAAACATTTAAATTAATCAAAGCCTACGATAGTGTGTACTAGTACTATGTCCTACTACTGCTTTAGCCGCTCTACCTCGCTCGACTATTACTATATTGGTATAATTAGTTGGAAAAAGTACACTTAAGTACCCTGTGGTTTACCTATTTCCAAAAAAAGGTCATGTGCTTTTTTTGTTA
>SOPF01026791.1:6140-16357 GCA_012979155.1 Hypericum perforatum
TATCGTAGATCTCAGGACATAAAACTTCTGGTTCTGCAAAATTGCATCCTTCAGGAAACTTCGTAGGAACAAAAACAAATAAACTGCTAACCCGTAACGATGAAGATGCTGATAAATTACCATTCTCATCACTTGATTCATTAATGTTGTCTGTGGCATCTTCGATGTTTTCGAATTCAAGAGCATCCACATCACCGTGATTTCTTTTGTGACCATCAATTTCAAAAGCATATATGTTCTTGCCAGTAGATTCTTGAACCCCAACCTTCTCATCTTCTTCATCTATTCCAGATTGGTCACCGTTCTCAGAAGCAGCTTCTTGTGCATCAGCATCCTCACTTGCACACACATTCACCTTACTCTCCTCACCAAGTTCTTGTTCCATTGGAACTTCTTCAGAATCTTCTTCCTCTGAAAGGCTAAATTTCTCCACATAACCTTCAGACTCATCGTCCTTGTTCTCCTCACCAAGTTCTTGTTTCATTGCAACATCTTCAGAAACTTGTTCCTCTGAAAGGCTAAGCTTTTCCACTGTTTCACTGCAACAATCAACGGCACCAACCTTCGCCTCAACAGGTTCCTGCTTCATTTCACTTGCATTATCCAGGGACTTGGCCAAGTTCGGGCAGAATTCCGAGTCAATGTTGTTTTTTCTGGAACTCTCAACTGGCACCACAGTCAAGTCAATTCCTGCACCATATTAAGCCTTATTAAACAAGTGCACTAGTCTTCTTAGAAATAGTGTTATAAATCGCTAAAATGGCAAGTAAAAGAAAACAGAAACACGTACCAGAAGCATCATTTTCCTCTTCAACTTCCTCAGTTGCCTTGCAGCATCCATCATCCTCCACAACGGCAGTTATCTCTTTCTCCTTCAAGTTCAACTCTTCCATGCTTTGCTCCAACAGCCTCACCGACTGCCTAGTGCTGTACACCCTCACAGTTGATTTCTCTTCATTCTTGGTCTCAACATTCCTCCTTCTGGAACCCTTAACAGCCGGAGTCTGCAACAAATTCTTCTTCTTCTCCCCACCAATCGTCTCCTCCAGACCTTCGACAAAGGACACCTCAGCCTTTTTTCTCCCATTAACAGCCCGTCCCCTTGTCCTCCCGCTCGGTAACGCAGGGGTCTCGAGTAGGTTGGCATTAACATTCTCCTGATCACCTCCTTCCACAGCCTCAAACTTGGTTCCTTGATCAGCCTCACCAACCACAGTCCTCCTAGTTGCACGGCGAGTGCAAGTCAGTGTCTGCGAGCCTTCCGGCTCTGCCAGGACTGGCTTTCTCCTGGTCGATCTGCAAGCAGTTCGTGCAGGGGACTGCTGGAGCTCCGAAGTGGGCGGGTTAAGAACCTCATCTAGCCCTTCAACCTAAATACAAATTTGTCAAAAAATGAATAAGATGTGTTCTACAAAGGGTTTCTTGGGAAACTAATCCAACCACCAACTGCAACAGATCCTCTCTAAATCACAGAGCAGATACAAATAATGACTAAACCATGTTATGGATTTGTAAGGAAACTGATCCAACCACCAACGTTACAGATCCTCTCCAAATCAAACAACAACAACAACAACAACAAGAGATCAATTCTCAACAAAGTTCAGATTGCATAATTGTAATTAAGAGCTGGAGGAACACTATAGATAATAAAGCCTTATCCGAAAAAAAGGCCCGACAAATAGTTAAAGATAAAAAAAACTATCGGATCCTTATCAAATTATTTCGAATGCTCGAGGAAACACATACTCATAAGAGAACATCAATCAGAATCAATCAATACACACCATCCTCCTTAGGAATCAATCAATCACTCGCAGACTTAGTAGACTAACGGGCAATGATAATCAACCAGCGGCCAAACATTTATACTTTTATCTTTAATCTACAATCATTCAGCAGGGCCTCAACATCAAACTCCCAAACAAAATGGTAAGGGTTATACCTTTTCGAGAGCGGTTAACGCATCGGCCATGGCAACGTTGGTCATGTTGGCGGGGATCTTGTTCTTCTTGCAGAGACCTTGGAGCTCCTTCCTCGAAAGGCCATGGAAATCCATCTTCCTTGTAAAAATTGAGAAACTAGGGTTTCAAAATGGGGGAAAATGACCCTCTCTCTCTCTCTCTCTCTCTCTCCTCTCTATTAAGTTTTTCTTGGTGTTTGATCAATGCAGGGGGAGGAGAGAGAACGGGGAAGTGTTATGTATTTATACAGTTACTGATTTGAGAAACCCTAGGAGCCCAGTTAGGAGATGACCGTTGGAGCGCGATTTTGAATTTGAACTCGAACGTTCTAAAACTTGATTTGTTTCTAGCCGATAGATTGATGTAGTTTGGTGTTTGATTTCCAGTAAGCCATAGGACTACATGTAACGTTATTATTATAACACATGTATCAATTATATTATGAGCATTCAATTACTATGATTGAGTTAACGAGAATCAATACTCTTAAAATTTTTTTTGTAATAATATCTTAATGAAATGACCATATTGCTTTCAAATTTCACTATATAGAAAGGGATATTGCTTTCAAATTAACACCCTCCGGGGACCTTCCCTACAATAGGGCAAACAAATTAATAATATTGAAAGATAAATTTCTAATATCTATTTAGTTAAGCAAATCGTTCGTATTTCAACTGATGACAACCCATTTTTATACATTTATTATTAGAAGGGCTATATAGATATTTTGTGTGGGCTGTTATAAATTTTGCATGGATAATATGTCAAACGAGAGTTCCCGATTCCAGGTATTAGGGAGTATAGGGATGGCGATGGGTAGGGTCGGGTAGGGTATTGGTACGACCCTACCCATACCCTAGTTTAAAAAGTCGGACCCATACCCTACCCTAGACCCTTAAGATTTTTTATTACTAGATTCATACCATTACCCTTAGGGTCCGTAGGGTCTATAGGGTCTTACAGGGTCCGACCCTCGAATTAAATACAATATATTTTTTAGTATAAAATTTAACTAAATCATAATGAATATATTAAAATTTATTAAGAAATATCTTATAGATCACTACAAATAATTAAAAAAAGTCAATTTCGTAGATTATATTTCAAAATATTTAAGTAATATATTATATTTTATAAATAAAAAATAATAATAATAAGTCTAATTAGAATTTAATTATTATTTAGTTAGGGTCTAGTTAGGGATAAAGTCTAATTAGGGTAAAAGGGTAAGGGTAGGGTAAAAATTCATAGATTCATATCCTACCCTCGACCCTACCTTTAAATATAAACCCATACCCATACCCTACCTTAGACCCAATCAAAGTCCGACCCACAGGGTATGAGCATTTCTGCCATCCCTAAGTCTTTACCTACTAAAAAAAGGTAGGTCAAATTTTTGAATTATTTTGAAAAACAATATCTAATATTCCTGATTTTTTAAGACCAAGAAAAAGCATGGGAAAAAGAACATGATCACAGATTAATAATAACTAGGGAGCATAATTTGTTTTCGCGAAGCTAAATTTAACGCTTATTTACTGATAATTGTATAAGTAGATTGACTTCACGTGATCAATTTGACCATTTATTTATAGAGAAGATTGCAAGAGACCTTGGGAGCTAGCTTCATTGAATCCGAAACACTTCTTTCACCATCCTTCTAGTTCCCTCTTGCTTGAAGAATTCTTCCATGAAATCTCCATAACGATAGCTTTGGTACAATGGAGGATGGTCTTAGTCAATCAATTCCTCAATTGGACCAATAACAGTGTCCTTGAACGGGGCGTAGAACGTCGCCAATGTGATGCGCCTGTGCGTCCGATTTGTCACAGCTCTGTGGTGGACACTCTTGTACCTTCCATTGCTCAAGACCTAAAAATGAAGCAACACAAATCGACGCGATGTGAATTCCATATAAATCGCCCTGTGATACGAATATTGTGCGAGACAAGGAACTAGACATCATGTTATGATTATTATATCTAATTTACACAAATTATAGTGATAAGTCTACAATGTTGCTTAATAGTCGTAATTAAGGTGCTTATTAAACTAACCAAAATTGTCAAATTGCAAAATCTTTATCGCAAAAAGAACAAAACGCAAAATTATCAAATTGCAAACGATTGCGAACTGTTGTGCAATTTTAAGAATTTTGTCGACTTTTATAAAACCATCAACTCGAGAAACCAAACCATAATATAACATAACCTCTTTTATATACAGAATATATTTAGAGCACTTTTAACCAAAATTTCTACTCCACCTCCCGATCCTCCTACAATATTAAAATAAAGAATATGGATATTAAATGTCTACAATTATCTTAGCGTGCATGCTAATGTATGTAAATTATACTAATGTGTGAAGTAATTTGAAAATTTTAGACCATTTTCTCCTCTTCGTTTATTGATGAGTGAAGAAGTTTATATCAACCGATTTTTATTCGATATCATACTATCCCCTGATTTTGGCTAACCTCTCTAAATAGTGCAAAAGAGATATCAAGTATGTACCTCAATTTGATCACCCAAATTGATAACAAATGCATTGGAGACAGGATCAACGGCGACCCATCTCCCATCTTTGATCACCTGAAGGCCCGTGACTCCTTCGGACTGCCTTAGGATTGTTAGTGCATTGAGATCGGTGTGGACATTGAGCCCCATGGTCAGCTCAGGATTCGGACAAGGAGGATAGAAGTTAGACTGCCCTCTGATCATTCGCTTCTCGCCTATTCTCTTCATCAGATAATCCTTGTCTAGACCAAGCCCTAGAGATATTAAGCTCAAGAGCCTATCCATCAACGCACCTATTTCCTGTGCGTACTTGGAAACAACTTCTCTGCATCCATATGGCAATTGAAGAAAAATATCGAAACGAATATCACAATGTTTTGAAAAAGACACTTTAATTTGCAGTTAGATAAGTCGGACCACTTCCGAATTTGGAGAATCATTGGACCGAAGCCAGGTTATATTATATGAATTAAATTGGATCAATAGTCAAGCTCAATCATTGACCGATGTAAGCATAATTTTTTCCCGAGAAATATGAATTAAATTTATGGTGAATAGAGTTCTATTTACCCTTTGGCTACAAATGAATATGAAGTAAATTTTTCCCAAAAAATTATGAATTATATTTATGGTGAATAGAGTTCCGCTTACTTTTCATATTAAAATTTGCATATTTTAATACAACATCTAAGAGACTTTAACTCAAATCCCGCGGATTAAACCGTGTTTATAGTATATAGAATTCAACCTACTCATAATTCACAAAAAATAGCATCTTCTAAAAAATACTTGTAATGTGGTGGATTTTCAGGAAGCAGATGGAAGATATCATCCATGGGATCAAAAGGGTGAGCGAATGTCTCACTCCACATTGATACTTTCTCCTGCTCACCAATTTTAACATGGTATGTGAATAACCTGACAAGCTGCCTGTGATCGGTTGTAAAGAACCCGGCCTTCTCTTCCGGTGGCAATTCGAAGAAGTTGGTCAAAGTGGTAAGAATCTGGTCGAACAGTTCTCGATTCACTCCGTGGTTGATGATCTGAAAGAAACCGTACTCCTCGCATGCTTTCGAGACTTGTTGAACCACGAGGGGCAGGTCTTGGCTCAGGTCAATGATTGGGACCGAGGCTAGGCTGGTGACTTGTGAATGCTGAGGCCTCTTGTCCTCAGGGAGGATGAATTTGGGAGGAAGCAAAGATGGTATAGCTGAATCCTTAGCTAATTCGGAGAGTGTCGTCTCCATGTGAATATTCTTCGATTAATCTAAGTTCGACTCTTTTATGACCTTGCAAGAACTCTTATTGTGGTTGCGCCTCTAAATAGTTTGGTATGAAAAGTAGTTTGGCAAGCATGTGATCTTCAACGACTTACCTCTAGTTTCATCTGATGTGATCGTGTACGATTAATCTATATTTATTATTTAAATGGTTTACCAAAAAGACAATAGTTCAGTGCGGTTGGACTTCCAAGGTACGTAAAGAGGCCATTAGATTCTAGAGATTGAACCAACATTATTTAATATCAACGGACAATATTTGAACCTAGAGAAAATTACTCGATAACATCACAATCATTTAATATATAGTATATTAAGTGACACTTGTGGAAGAAACCAATATAAGTTCACCTTATTTTACACCTATAAATGAGCCAGAGAACAACGAGACTGTCGGGTGAGAATTGATACAAGTGATAAAAAAACATAAAAAAAATTTAACGAGGTGATTAGTGTAGCTTTACGAATGAAAAAAAAAACCGAGACGACGACCAAAGAGAAGCATAAACTACAAGGACTCTTCGGAGTGCAGCAAGTACTTGCGGATTTTGGATGATCAAACTTCCGGGTTTGGTCACAGTTGTTGGTCGAGATATGGATCAGAAGGTGCTTTGGCTCCCCCAACATATCCGGAGACCCTTTCTGACATACCAGAAACAGCATTGCTCAGCAGTGAGGTGCCCCATGCCACCCATCCGGATCCTGCTGATTCCGAATCCGCGGCGCGATTAAGCCGCTCTTGCTCCTCGGCGATCCTGTCGAGATGCATTTTGATCATGAACTCTCTGACAGCTTCAACACCCCTAGCCACAATCTCCCTGGAAGGAACAACAAGAGGATTCCCATCCAAGTTAAGTTCATTAAGATTTTCCAGCCTCCCGAAAGTTTCCGGCAGTGATCGAATCTGGTTGTTGCTCAGGTCGAGCTTCCTGAGATTTAAAAGGTCGCCGATGGTTTCAGGAAGCTCGGTCAAGTCGCTGAAATTGCTGCTAAGGTTCAGGACTTCCAGGCTCGTTAAGCGTCCGATTGCGTAGGGCAGACTACGGATCTTGTTGAAATGAGCATCCAAGTACCTCAAAGACTTCATTTCACAGATACAAGGTGGGAGCAAACTGATCTTATTGAGTTGGATGGAAAGCCGTTCAAGGTTCGTGAGTCCATAACCAATGTTCGATGGCAAAGTAACCAAATTGTTGAAGCTTGCATCAATCTCTGTCAATGACCTAGTTGAAACAGATAAAAAAAAATATTTGGGTTAACAAAATAGAACAACGGCTTGCAAAAACAAAAGATCAAACAGACCAACCTGCATAGAGCAATGCTCTCTGGGAGTCCAGACAGCTGATTTCCCGACACATGTAAGATTTTCAAGTTGCGCAACAAACCAATCGAATCCGGCAGGGACTGCAGGAGATTGGAGGAAACATCAAGCTGCTCGAGTTTTTCAAGCCCTGAGATGGAATCAGGAAGAACCTAACAAAACAATTAACATGAATCAGAACTTGACGAATCCAACATTCGACACTACGATCAATCCTTCCGAACAACACAAGTTCAAAGTTGCAATATCAGCTAGGTCTGCTCTGGCGTAAAATCTAACAGTTGTAGAAATCATACAAGAGTTTTAACTTCAATTTACTTTATGACACAGAAGATGGAGGTGAAAGCACCAGAAAACATATGCCTAAAACAAAAAGATACAATTGAAAATGCCAACACCAACCAATTACTCGTACTAAAACTCTTAAAAACATGCAAATGAAAAGGAGATCGACAAGGATCCGCAAACAAAGAAACAGATCTTTACAGCAACAACTACAGATCAACAAGCACGGAAATTCGACATCAGGAATCAGAAGGGACCGGTTTGAGCCATCATCCCAACCTGTAACTACTACATGCCCACGAGAACGATCCAAAGCAATGAACACCACATCGCCCAATAGCGTGTAATGCCCTGTGATCCAATCCTATTTCAAAAACTCAATTCCAAGATTCCAACCACATGCCTACACATTACACATGACATAAACAGACCGTAAAGCGATCACTTCCCCAGTAGAGTGTATCATTCCACGATCAGACCGACCAACTGCCACACATACCAACCCAAGTGCTTTTTTTTTAAGGTGAACTAGATCACAGCGGTCAAGAATTGAACCATGGAACCATGAACTCCTGTCAAGTCATAAAACTCCTTGTACCGACCTTTTAGTCCAACACAAGTCTATTACAGCGTGTTCACCAAGGAAACTTCCGGGGGGTCGCCTATGTTAAAATTACTTCAAGCTAAACTCGCTTTAACCTAGAATTCTTTCCAAATATTTGACTTAAGAAGGAACACAAAACGGCCCAAACCCAAATACCTCCATCAGGTTGCAAGAAAGATTAAGCACAAGCAACCCTTTGATCCTCCCAAACCCCTCAGGGATAATTCTCATCTGCCGACCGGAAAGATCCAAAATTTCCACCGCCCCACCACTCTCCACCTCCCGGAGCACCGCCACCACCTCCTCGTCGACCTCCCCGGCCCCGGTCGCCACCGCCTCCCTATACGCAACAGCGAGCCGCTCTTCCGCCTCCCGGAGCATCTCCGCCTGTTCCGGGCCCATCTGGGCCGCCCGGGAGACGGCAGGAGGAAGGGAGAGTGCTAGGGAGGAGAGGAGGGACGGGTCCGTGAGGTGGGGGTACTGAGTTAGGGTGGCGAGTTGGGGCGGTGGGTGTGGTGAGTTCGGGTCGAGTTGGGAGAGGACGTAGCTCAGGATCGGGTACTGCTGGGAGTAGAATGATTTTGGAAAAAGAAGGATGTGAAACTAATTGTTCTAAGCAACAATGACTAATTTGTCTATTTCACAAATTATTTGGGACCAGAAACAAATTACCCGTCCTTAAACGCCGTCGTTTCCATGTACATTTGGGGGTATTCTCGTAATTGTATAAAACAGCAGGGACTAAACTACCCATTTCACCAAATCTTTAGGACCAGAAAGTAACGCCTCGCACTCGGAACGCCGTCGTTTCCATGAGAAGTTGGGTTGAAAAAATGAATTCTGAAAAAATTTGGACCATTTCTCGATTTGTGCGTGTCATCCTTGCGCAGGGGCCATGCTAATCTTCTCTGTATCGTTCCAATTTTATCAGATGTCCCCGAAGGGACGATACCGCTTGCTTTGCGTTCCTTTATAAACTTAATAACTTCTTGTGCTGTAAGCGATGTGGTAATGGGGAGAGAACGCGCATGTCGATGAAACGACGCCGTTTGATCCGCGTGTCGTTGGTGTTTAGATGGGTCCCACAACAATGCTTGCTCCATTTATCCTTTAAATTAGCTCCATAAATATAAACAAACAAGGGTAGTTGCATAAAACTTCTTTTATTTATTTTCTGACATGAAAATTAAGTTATGTTTTAATTAAAAATAAAAATGTTCAAGTTGATGCTTTCAACAGAAGGAGAACTTTTAGTAGTGTTTCTAAAAAAAAAAACTCGAGGAGAAGTAATTTTCCAAAAAGGAAAGATCAAGGAGAAAATAAAATTACCTTGCTAATTATAGGGACTAAACATTTGCATGTTAAATCCATTGCTTGGTGATACTTCCTTTCTCCTGTAGATCAACAATAAAGAAGGAGAAGAAGAAGAAGAAAAACCCCCAATTAATTTGCATTGGGAAAACGGAAAACAAAGAGAAAGATGAGGGAGAGGGAATTGATTGAGTTTTTACTCTGTAAGCCCATGAGAAAGAGAAATGGCAAACAAATGGATAGTTCTTAGTTTATATAAAAATAACTATTATTAAATAATAAATTAAATTATCTATTGTGAATTGGAAATTCGAAAATAATCATAACTATTGTAGAGGTGTCTCATTGACTCTGCTCTTATAAGGTGAGAAAGCTACATGTGGACTGAGATGACTAATTGATTGCTATAGTTTTTAACTACGATTTAGTTTTGAAATTTAACATTTTGATTAATTTAAATTTCAGTTATACTGAAGTTATAAAATTTTATAAATTATTGTTATAAGATTAAAAATCGAGAGATATTTTAATTATAAAATATTTTGATCATTTGATTATTAGCTCGTAAAAATCACCCTTTTGTAATCGAAAAATTGAATTGTTGCGCATTTACGGAGGCTGTTAATAATCATATACTACCCTTCTTTTCAGAAGAGATTAAAATGTTAAATATTAATAATCATATACTACCCTTCTTTTTCAGAAAAAATTAAAATGTAAATATCTCAAAGTGTTTAATTTCTAAATCTTAAAATAGTAAAATACGACAAGTATCCTTTTTTCGAAATATTTAAAAATCCTAGTCTATATATAACAAAAGTCTTAAACTGTGACACATCGGGCCGTACGATTCTATTGGGCTTGTTTAAAGTCTGAAGCCCGACAATGGGCCGGCCGGATATCCTAATCCGTTTTAGTAAAATCCAAACC
>SOPF01026792.1:0-56158 GCA_012979155.1 Hypericum perforatum
TGATTTCGTATTGAATAACTTTCCATTTTGCAGTTCCTCAAGCTCGAAAAGCATCTCTGGCTCGATTCTTGGAGAAACGGAAAGAAAGGTAAGCACCAACACTTAATTCTTGCAAGCAACTGGTTAGCTTTAATTCTGCAAGAGACCGGACTGAGGCTGTGTTTGAAACTAAGTATGATGCTTTGATTCGTACGTGCAGGGTGTCGAGCGTGTCACCATACAACATCGTCAAGAAATCTATAGACTCCGCTCACCTCGCAGCCAGTAAGGTCAATGCTGCTGCAACATCTGCAGCAAGAGTAACAACTATATCGTTCTTCGGCCGTCAAGGGAATTAGCAAGCAAGTGTTCTAAAATGATCTGGGACTTCAATACTTCGTGCCCGAGTTGCGTCATAGCATTGTCGGGTTCGTGTCATCAAGAAGGATCTCATCGGTTTTCTATTCGGCATAGTCTATATTATCTGCAAGTGTATGTACCGTTTTGCTCACCTAGAACCTTGTAGCTCCTTTCCTATCCCGAAACTCAGGTATATATATACGAGGGATAGCGTTTTTTTCTCCTTGTTGCTTCAGTTTTTCTACTTCGGCTATGGTCGAAGAGGATCTCCATTAGTCTTATTCTCTCACAATTGGAGAAACATTTTGTAACCATGTAACGTTCTTGTTACATTTTGGAATGTACCAGGGCAAGACATTATTATTATTATTAGTAATACTACCAATTTTATTCATTTCTTGCATCTAGATATGTGTTAAGAGCTCGGAAAATTATCTACAAATTCATGCCGAAACTCTCTCGGCAACACTAATAAAAAAATTATACAAATTTTAATGCTGATGTATCTTCTCGGAAAAGGCTTTATATATAGGATAAGATATGATTGCTTCCTTTTGGCGCCTAGTTTTTGTTTGGACATGATATGTTCCTTTCAGCCAAAAAAGAATTAGATGTTTATTTTTGTTTTAATTTTGTTACTATAGTTAAAATGTATTTTTCTGTTGCCATTTGATCGTTATATGTCACATACGCCGTCGTTGTCGATCCACTTGTCTAGTAGATTTTGCAATTGATTGCCACGATGAAAATAAATTTTCCACCTATCCTTTTCTGCAAGTTGTTCAGCCCCAAATTTCATTACAACTATATATTTAGGTGAAGATCTCTTAAAAAAAGTGATTGTGTGAAGGATTGTAGCACCAGCAAATAAATAAACTAGAGGGCACTGTCAAATTTCAGAAAACTTCACAATAGACAGCTACAGCTGCAGAGAAGTCCTGGCTGCACATAGCACCACACATTTTGTAATTTCGGGGCTTCAACTCGACATCACTAGTTAAGTTATAACAATTCTCACACGTGTGATTTTGGAGCTAGAGCTTGACCATTTTAATCTTCAAGATCACTGTTTTATTGCAACTTGGAACATGGTACATTCTTGTCAAACAAATGATAGGTCCTTGATTATAAACATCTCCCCAAGTTCATTGATAATGCATTCAACCCCAAGATGTCAGGCTAATTCTATTGTTTGTAAGAGACCTTTCTATTGCTATTGCCATGCTCCCTTGTTGCTGTTAAACTTCTGTGACGCCTTTCCGTGATCTATAGAATCAGCTTCGTACCTGCGTCGCGAACGTAGAATTGAGCTCAGCGGAGGAAAATGGCGTTCTCTCTGGGACACGGATCCGAGTCTTTTAGCAGAAGCATCGAACTTCTCAGTGACATCGAGCTGATGAATCAGCGGTTATACTCGCTCTGGTCACCAGCTTAAAGGGATGCTGCAACTTGGGAGTTCAAGGATTTGAACTCTTCACCAAGTTCCTTGCATCTGCATGATCTGGTGATCATGAGGGCAAGAGATTCACCTCAGGTACTGCCTGAAAACCAGACACTTCAACGAGCATATGTCCCGAGGTCATCATATTCACCACCGGCTGTTCTTCGGACCATTTACTAATTCTGCTTCTACCAGCTTAGTAGCCAACTCCTTTCTTGGCTTAGCCGAAAGCCCTTTCTCCAACATCTCTTGCTCATACATCTGAGCCAAATCCAACATCCCCTTGTCAATCAAAGCATCGATCAGTGCATTATACGCAAACTCATCCGGGCAACACCCCAACTCCTCCATCCTCTTCCAAACCAGCAAAACCGGCCTCAGAAACCCCCACCTCCCAAACTTCTTCATAAGCATCACAAACGTATCCACCCTTGGCCTCACCCCGTCCTTAACCATCCTATCAAACAACAAGAGCACCTCCCTCGGAAGCTCCAAACACCCGAAGAAACAATGGTACGTCATCACATCCGGCTTGACCCCTCTCCTCCTCATCTCGTCCATCACCTTGTACCCTTCTTTCACCCTCCCGTTCTCGCACAACAACCCGATCACACAATTGTAACTCACCACATTCGGCTCGCACCTCACCTCCCGCATCTCCCGCAACACCCTCAACGCAAAATCCACCCCCTGCGACAACCCGACAGCCCGCACCACTGTATTGTACGCCACCACATCCAACGTCATTCCCCGCCTCTTCATCTCCTTGTACACCTTAACCGCCCGCCACGGCTTCCCACCCTTGCAACAGATATCCATGTAAATGCTATACGAATGGAGATCCTTCTCGACCCCTCTCCGGTCCATCTCCTCCCAAAACTCCCTACATTTCCCCCACCACCCGATCTTAAACCACCCTCTCAATATCATGTTATAAACCTTGGTCGGGTACTTCCTAAACGACCGGTCGTCGACCTTCTCACCAAACACCAAACCCTCGGCCTCAACCACATGCCTGTACTCGCACAGGGCATCGACCAAATTACAAAACGACCGGTCGTCCTTCAACCCGAACTCCCCGATCCTGCATTCGAAAGTATTAACAGCCTCTTCGACGAGGTGGGCGGAGGCGTAGCGCTTGAAGAGGGTGCGACACGTGGCGTGGTCGGGTTGGGGCATCTCCCTGACGAGGGACCATGCGAGGTCGAACTCGAAGTACTTGCCGAGGATGTCGATCATCTTGTTGTAGGTGTCGGTGTTGGTGGTGGTGGTGGTGGTGGTAGAGTTGGGTTGTTGGGACCGGGCCCACGTGAAGAAGTCGAGGGCTTTGGTCCAGTCGTTGGAGTAGGAGTTTAGGGCCTCGAGAACGGCGGCTGGGTCTAGGGCGGTGGGGCGGAGGTCATCGTGGCTGGGGACGATGGAGAGTAGCCGGACGCCGCCGGTTTGGCGCCGGCGAGCAAGTGCGGCGAGCATTTGGTGGGTAAAAGCCAGGAAGAGATTTACAACTACAAAAGAGAGGCAACACTAAGCAAAGCGATTTCCTTTTCTTAACATCCGGGCCCTAATGTAATTAAATTTTGATTCAAAATTTTGTATAAATTGATATTTTGTAAGTAATTGTCACTTTACATACTTTATAAATTAAAAAATATTTTAGGAAAATAGTTGTTTCTAAATATACTTGTTTGAATTATATTTAAATAGTTATTGTAATGGTCTATCTTATTATAAAAAAATCAAAATTACTCATAACACACATTATAATTCGAGATTTTATTTGACTTAAATATTTAAATGGTATTTATGTTTTTTTTTATGGATACTTATTTATTTTTAGGTAGAGAGTAAAATTGAATTTTGATATATTTTTTGAAATAAAAAAGATGCAAGTTCTCTCCGAAGATAGTTTTCTCTCTTTTAATGCATGTTGTTTTGGATAATCGGGGACTTAATCTGTTCTTTTATCTTTATTGTGAAAGTTGCCAAGTTACCTTTGGTCCAGCGACATAAGAGTGGGAAGAAATTTAGAAAGTTCAGGGTTTGATTCCTGGCGTAAACTAGAATAAGAACTCAAAAAAAAAAATTATTGTGAAAGCTTTGGGAGAGGATTGGGCTTTTCGGATCCGATTTTTGATCGAACTAGGCCCCTAGAAACATGACATGGGCTGTTCTATTATAATGGGCTGACCTAAGTTTTCCTTAAAAGTTAAATCTCTTGCATCTAAAGAAAGGCTCAGATGAAAGAGCATCATTTGCAGAAACCATATTAACAATCAGTTGATGCTTCTTCGGATATTACCATAAGGTCTGGTTTACAAGGCACCTCTAAACAAGCTTCGAACGTCTTCTTCTCGGATAGTTGCCAAGGCGTTGCATTGCGGTCTCAGGTCCGACTCTCGATGAAAGCTAGACGGAAGTGACGATCACGACGAAGCTTGGACCAGCTTGGGAAGTGTGGCAGCATAAATTGATGAGTTCGTGTCCGGTTTCAAGTGGGAAAGGATGTGCTGCACGTCGGGACGTAGGCTCTCCGCAGCCCTGCCGAAAAGAACCAGCACCTCCGGCCTTGGCTTGCTGTTGGTCTGCACAGGTCCTCCTTGTCCTTCGTAATGGACAATGTGATGGCTGGAAATACACAAGGAATTTAGAGCATTTTGAAACACGCTATCCAGAAAACAGGAAGGAAAGCGAAGTAAAAGAACAAAAGGTACTCACAGAAAATCAACGAGATCCACTATCTCAGACGCTTCCACAGGGCTCGATGGCTGCGAGTTCTTCCCGAAAACGTCAACCAAGGTGCTCAGAAGCAGTGTTAGGGTCTGCAAGGCAATTTGTATAGTCAATTGTGAGAGCAAGTCAAGCAGTACGATGCTATGCGCTGTCTGAATGCACATGGGTACCTTGTTGAAAAGAGAATGAGCAGTGACAAGCCTCGGAAGCAACGGCCCCATTATGCGAAACGCTATCCGCAACATTGCAACAGATGTTACCGGCCTTAGATTTGTAATGACAGCATGTGTTCCGTCCAGCCATTCGTATGGGAGGTTGCCGAAGAACGAGTGCAGAAGAGCCACGATGTTTCCTGCAATCCACGACCTACAACCGTCACGCAAGCTATAATAAAACAAGAACTACGAGAAGCCCGAGTTACATCCACAAGAAGAGGAGAAAACTTACCAATAGCGGTAGAGGTATTGTCCTGTGCGGCCCAGCTTGGGTCCAGCAAAGCATAACCAACAGCCGAATCTAGTTCTACAGGTGACCTATTGGCATCAGTGAGCCACCAAGTGTCCTTTATTAAGCGGGACGTCTCCTTATAAAGTTGCACGTGAAAAGCAGGCGGGAGCTGAGCCAGGAGGAGACCACAGGCCTGGATAATTAGACAAGATAGTTGCTGGCAGGTGTAACCACTTTGCGACACAAAGCTCGACGTATTGATCCCTGAAACCGAAGGACTAGACCTGCTTGCGCCCACAGAGTCGGTACTTCCACCAGACGGCGAGTTTGGCAAACCTGATCCTGGTGCTCCATGTAGACCGTTGCTAGACTGGATAAGTGTCGGCTGTATGTTAACGACTATTTGAACGAGGGACGTCACGATCTTCTCTGCAGAGACTGGAAGAGAGAGTAGTTCCATAACTGCAGTTTCAAGGACCAGTTGCGTGTTAGTTCCAGGATCCTGAACTTGATAGAATGCCTTTTGACCTTCCGAAATGTTAGGCAACCCAGACTGAGATGCAGCGGGAGTCTTAGCGTGCTGATTTCGCAGTAGATTACTAGGAATATCTCCAGCTGGTCCACACCTTGTGTTGGAATTCAACGGTGGTATCACGTTATTCACGATCCCCAACAAAAGAGTGAAAAAGTACTCAGGAGGCGGGCACAAGTCAGGGTTTGACGAGCCAATATGCTGGGGGAAGGACTCCGAAAATGGAATCTGAAACAACTGTACGATCAACAAAAACCATAGCTACGATAAAAGAGAACAAACGAGAACAAAAGATGAGTACCTTGCTCAGATCAAGCACATTCAATATCCTTACAATCAGCTTTCCCGGAAGATGACCGTAGAAATATGCGAGGATGTCACGAACAAACGAGAATCTTAAGGGATGGTAGGCCAGTAGCGGGGAGTACATAGCCAATACTCTGTCGGCCAAATCTACAGCCTCATTTTCTATAAGTCGATAGACAATCAAAGGGATAACAGGAAGCAAACGGGCCACAATATCATCAAAGAACGGCGGAAACCTGTAGCACAATAGGATACCGCAAATAAGTATAGGAAAATGCAGAGATGTAAATTAATTCTAAACTATGGATACAAAAAAACTTCACCTATCTTTCCACGACAGATGATTTCCCAATACTTTTTGTAATTCGAGACGCTTGAAAGTTCCAGAGTGAAGCCAATGCTCGGGAGGCCCACGATTCGCACAGAACAACTTCGCCCTTTGTTGAAGCTCTGGCCTATCCAGAAGCATAATCTGCCAATTTTGATGCCCTTATTTTATCAGCTTGCTCGTAGGTAAAGGTGCTTGCTCGTACTAACCGGGTGAAAAGACATACCACAATGCGCAAAGCGTGAGGATCATCGTCACGGTCAGTGAGAGCTAAAAGCAATATATCCAATGGAAGCAACTCGTGTGTCCAAACAAAAAATACAAGGTTTGCACAGGCTTTCAGCAACAAGTCCTGAAAAAAACACAAGCCAAAGAAAGAGAAAAAAATGAGAGATAGATTCATGCAAGTATAAGAAAAGAGATCGATACGAGAGGTGGAAAGAGATTAGAACCTGAGGAGAAAGACCATGTTGAAGTTCCACTTGAATGTGATGAAGCAGCACATCCACCATTGTGTATATATTACCAGTCACTTCTTCAGGAGAGAACTCTCGCAACACACGTCCCTGAAAATAGTTCAAAGAATTGTTAAAAACTGATACATCTCGAATGTCCAATCAACAAGAAGAAAAGATTACTATACCAAATTTGCACTGTTGATATTTTCGGGGTGGCCCTGCATCAATATCCATGCACCTGCACAGAGATATTGTCGATGCTGAGTCCAGCTATGGTTGAGATAAGTAACAACGTAAGTTGGATCCGCAGATGGTGAAAGTAGCTGGTTGCACTGGTTAAGTACAGTTGTCTCGGCCTGCAAAAAAGTTGTCATCCATTAGTCTACATCTCCAAGCATTTGGGGATATAAGTCGACATAGATCTTACAAAATTCTAACTTTAAATACTACGTAGCCTGTAAAATGCACATCTATAAGATAATAAATCTGTTTCTTGTGGTAGCAATTAGGACCGATAGGGATCATTAACTTCAAGATAAAATTATAGAGAACTCATATTTGGTTCTAAAATGAACAATCTAAATTGCTCACTTCTCTACTTCTCCTTTCTGTGGTTCTTTTTAGATAACCCAAGGCATATGCTAATAGAACCACACCACAGATTCTCTTAAAGGTTCAATAGCCCACTTCAATTTATAAAATTTTCTCAGCTAACAAATTTTATGAGTGCAAACTTAACGGTTACTGGAAACAAAAACATGTCAGCCAAAGAAAAGAAACCTGTTGCCATGCTTGAATAGACAGGCCCCTCTTATCCATCCTCCCTACCAAGGCTTCACGAAGAAATGGAGGGAAATGGCATAATGTCCTCTCCGACCATGTATGTTGGCTAGTAGCCATTACTTGCTCTAACATGGTCTGGAGATAAATCATATGTTCTGGTTCAGCGATTCCACGTGTCTTGCCGATAATAGCAAGACTAATTATGGTGACACGGTTCAAAGTTTCGGTGAATTCAGTTGGTCCCTGCAGAATTATCGAAGTTCGCTCACTTGAGTCGTATTTGTATGGAAAGGAAGACCACAATTGAGTTTTGTGATATGAGAAACCAACCTTTCCTTCCCTTTTCACCGCGAAAAAATCTCTTTGAGACAAAATTAGGTTTGTGCAGAGGTTTTCAGCCAACCTAAAAACACGATGATCACCGCGTTTCCCTTTCAAGGTGGAAATGATTTTGGTCACATCATACATGAAGGATTTGCTTTTCCCTTCATACCTTCAAAAGATAAAGGGAATATAAGACGACCTTGTTATGAGAAGCAGCATGTAATCAATTAATCAATGTGTTAAACTATGCAATATACACAAAGATTATAGAAAGCTATCCACATCTTTTCCCTAATTTGTGGAAGTACATAATCAACGAGATCTTGCTTCTTATTGTTATCTGAATAGTAAGGCTAAAGAGTAGCACCTGTACAACGGAAGCAAACGGTAGTTTACAATTTCAAGCACGAGAAGAGTCACTCCAGGCTTGCTAAGTAAGGATGGATACCTTTGTGCCAAATGCTGCAAAAAACGAACAAGCAAATATCTTACAACTCATTTTTGGACTACAGATCGGTACAGATTCTTGTAACTTGCGTAAGTTTTGGATGGAGGATAAAGCAACTTACACTGAAGTGGGAACGGAACAATGCATGAGGTGCAATAAGCAGCAACCGGCAATATGTTTCGACCATAGCAATGCTTGGAACAACCTTCACAAAAGACTAGAACCATGTTAAAGGAGCTCAAGTCGGACAACTCTGTAGGAAAGGAATTGGAGGAGTACCTGCCCAGCAAATAGTGAATCCTCCATCTGGAAGACCAATTTTGAGCACAAGTTCATTGAGAGGCCAGATAACAATGACATGGGCAACGGACTCACTTCCCGCATCACTGTTATTCTTTCGTTGGCTTGCATACCGGGTCCAGGCAATAATTCAGACACTCCGGCAGACGACAACCAATTGATCACAGTCTCACAAGCTGGCTGTGCCATAGTGTAAGACACGACCCAAAACATGCCTACTGATCTCTCATCCATAGTCATGTAGTCCATCACCCTGTCTCCTGAATTTGTTCAAGGTTGCAACGAAGTACACAATAGAGAGTTATATTAAAACGAAGTATTATAGCAACAGATGTATACTCGGAACAAAAATCTGATGACTAGATACCATCAAAGAGACAATACGGGGCGATGGGTAGAAAGGAAATGCAAATGTTGAATGTACTAAATCTTATTCAAACAAAATCAACCCCACAAATCAAATTGGAAAGACATACCTTTGCTCACTTGCCTCCACCATTCATCGATTTGCTTTCCTTTCTGAAGTTGCTCATTGTTTAGATACTCCCGTGTCGAAGTGTTCAATGACCAAATTCTCAAGTTCTGGCAACTGCTTATGAAATCAAGGAGGATGCTTTGTGAACTATTAGCATCGGAGCTGCGATCTTCTCTGTGAAAGGACAGAATCTTCCTGGTTGTTTCTACCTGCCAATAGAGTATAATTTCATTATATTGCACTAAAAATCAAGAAATTGTCACTTAAATAAACCACCCCCACACAACCGTACCCAACATAAACAGTTTCAAGAACAAAAGGATTTTATGTTCCAGAATAAGACTAATTTGCAGCATTGGATACAGAAAAGCTCTGGATTATAGAAAGACAACCTTTCTGGGATCTGCATTTAATGCATTCATCACAAGCTCTACCCGAATAACTTGTGCCAGCAGCCAGGTTACATGATTTGTTCGAAGAATTTGCTGGTCTCCCTCTGTCAGACGCATAACTAGCTTGTCCACAAAATCAACAAAATCGATGCATCCATTTTTTATGAGGAAGAAGAAAATATCAGAGAAGACAAGCCAGTCCTGCCAACAATTCACTTCTGCAGGAAAAAAAATAGATAGTAAGCAAAATTGATGCAAATACAAGAGACATCTCAAAAGCATCAGAGACGAGGAAGAATAATACTGAAGCATCATCATTACCGGAATTTGTCAACTTCAATAGCTCCACGATCCTATCAATAGTTGCCTCACAAATCATGCTGCAACTGAACACAGCACCAGGACTTGGTGCGGGATTACTTTGCCTGTGACAAGGAGCAACCAAAAGCACGCGCTTCCACCAGTCGGGGGATGGAGTTGTACGAAGAGCATGTCGTATACAACGCAAAGCTCTTTCCCAGTCCAAGCTTCCCTTCTGAATGGAATTTGCAAGGTCCTACACAACTAAAACAAAAGCAATTTAACTGGCTGCAATAAACACACGCAACCCTTTTCTTGAAATTGATACAAATGTGATGCATGATGCATCAAACAAAGTTCACACAAAAGCTCTCTTTATGTTGCGGATATTTTTATGGGCGACTTGTATTCGCCTTTCACCCCTACTTTTCACATTCTATCTTATCAACATAAGACTACGACCGGAATGAAGTATCAAAATTTACATCATACCAAGAGAAGTTAGGAAAAAAAAAGTCATCACCTCTCCGTGCAGAGGTTCCCCAAGTACACTTGGATAAGTGATCGGAGACAAGCGTAAGTTTGTTGATGTTTCCACTGGACTGGTGGGAACAGTGAGAGAGATAGTCCGATGAGTACCAAACGTGGGGCAATGAAGGTGCTGATCCAGCATTAGCATATGAATCGCCATCATGTCTCGCCTCCTGTGGATCTCCAATATCAATGTGAATAAAGCTTCATCATCTGGTATGTTGTCTATGAACTGCAAGCCACTGCGCAATAACTCATAGAAGGGAACTCTGCACTTGTCGGCATCAACCAACAGCCAAATCACATCCAAACAACTATGTAACCATTCAATTAGAGCCTGACAAGGCCTTATAGATTTGGCACCAAAGCAATCATCAAGTCCGTGCTGTCTTTGGTCCCAATTAACCAGCCAATTCAACATATTGTGGAAGATATTGGCATGAGTAACTGGCTTTAAGTTAGACTCAAGACCCGTCAAAATAATCTTGCAGCAAAGCTGGCGTAGACTGCTTAACGCACTGTCCCTCGTGGACAAATTTCCCCTTCCCATGGAAGGTTGTCCGTTTCCTGAAATGCCGGCGGATTTAGCAGGAGACATAGCCACCCCAGAAGACGGTTCAACCATGGACATAGCAGGAGATCCAATTCCGTGAATGGAAGTTAAAGGCGACGTGGGATTGGACGACTGAAAGTTAGACGAACTACCACCACCCCCACCCGTGGATACAAGCGCTCCAGTCGGAGACGCCCCTGGCATCACTTGCCCGGGCTGAGCAACAGACATTTCTGTAGACGACACATACGAAAGAAGGGACGGCAAGAAAGTATCCCAATTTATATACCCTATAGCGCACAAGCTCCTCATAGCGAAAAGTAGGAATTCTGCACGGGGAGCGTGGTTACTGCACTCCACGACCAGCGAAATAAGAACTGTTTCTGCAACAGCACGTAACTGATCCTGGTCCTGATGCCAAACATTACTTCATCAGAACAAAAAAATGTAAGCTTCTCACAACCTCAAACAAGAAACATTAAGCAACAAAGTTACAAATTTACGGGGAATTGAGCACGGAGCTGCTGGAAATCCAAAACGAACTGCTCGTTGCGAGGGGGGAGCTCCCTGTTGAGAGCAAGAACACGCTTCTGGGTCTTGTTCCTACCAAAAACAACAGACCACCATTATAAAAAAAAAAACCAAACTTCACTACCTTTATAAGGGGAGGAAACAGGAAGGAACACTCACGGTGGCTCGCGGACCGAGTCATCGGGCTTCTGTCGGCCGCTCCGCTGCAAACAAAACACACCAACAAATCTCCAAAGTTGATGCAGGGAATGAAAAGGGTGGAGAGCTATATATATTTATATATAAGAAGGGAAGTGACACTGACCCCTAAGTAGAGGTTGAAGAGGTCGAGGATAGCGGGTCGGGCCGGGTGGAATTGGTAACCTCTCGTCGTCGAAGAAGAAGTGGCTGTTGCGTTTGGCGGTGCGGTTGTGGCTGTTGAGGTTCCCACCACCAGCTGTTGCTGCTGCCTCTGGTTTTGATCCATCTAAACAAATACAATTCTCCAAAATAGACCCCCCCAAAGAAAAGGGGTCTCGTCTTCTTCTTCTTCTTCTTCTTCTTCTTCTTCTTCTTCTTCTTCTTCTTCGGCTTCGTAGGCGTAGCGTAGAGGGGACGGGGGACGACGGGGGAGAGACTTTTCGGTTAAAGTGAGGAGCGAACTGTAGTTGGATGGGCTGTATTGGGCCTAAGCCTATTGGGCTTTGCTTTGCCTCTGTGGATCCAATATGCTGATGGTCGGTGCGAGACTAAAAATGATGACGTCATTGAGGCAATGCGATTCTTATAATTTCTTACACGACACTTCATTGAACGGGGTTTGATTTATTTATTTTTGCGAAAAGTACATTAAAGTACCCTGTGATTTCACCGATTATCACTTGACTACCCTGTGCTTTTTGAACCGTAGAACAAGTCCAAATTCTGAAAATTTTAATCATTCGAAGGTCTATTGACCCGGTTCACACTTTTTTTTCAAAACACCGCGTTTTGTTGTTCACGTGGACTGCCACGTGCATTATGTCAAATATTCATTTTAATACCAAATATTTTTTTTATAAAACTCCTCTCTTTTATCTCCCTCTCTCTCTCTCTCCTCTTCCTCCTCCTCATTTCTCTCGCTCTCCTCTCCTCTTCCTCTCATCCTCCTAACAAAACCCAGCACGAAATTAGCATCCTCTAACGAACAACAACACCTGAACATCGAAACCTGGACAGGCTTAGCGAGGAAGAGGTTTGAGACGAGGATCTTCAGGAGCAGGGAATGGGTCTGGACGGTGTGCCTAAACTCGTGCCTGGACGACATGAAGATGAAGAAAGAAGCTGATTGAGCCCTCTCAAATGCCACTTCTGGTGGTACTCATGACCAAATCAAGTATGGAATAGAAGGGCTTGAGAATATCTTGAAGGTAGGAGAAACGGACAAGAATCTGGGCAATTTTGGAGGTGTAAATGTGTTTGCTCAGATGATTGATGACGCTGAAGGTTTGGACGAGGATGCGATGGTGGAGATGGGTCAAGGGAAGAAGGGGGAGCGCTTACGATGGAGAGAAATGGAGGGCGCCGCCAATCTTATAATCGTCCGAGATCGGAGGAGGAGGTGGAAGAGGATCCATTCGTGCATGTAAGGGGAGCTATGGAATCGACGGTGGCTGCTCTGGTCGTCGGTGACAGGATCGGCGAGGAGATGATAGGACTGAAGGTGGTCCTCCCTGTAAGATGATAGGATCGAAGGAGATGTTAGAATTGGGAAGGTTTAGAGGGAGATGGGGAACTGGGTATTGGAAAAACTATGGGTAAAAAGGTTGGATCTTGAGATTCAGAGACCCAGAGAGAGAGAGAGAGGAAGAGGAGAGGATAGGAGAGGAGAGAGAGGGTTTTAAAAAAATTAAAAATTAATTAGGTACTAATTTGATAATTAGCCATTACCATGTCATTAACACGTGGACCACCACGTGAGCATCAAAATGACGCCGTTTTATAAAAAAGATGCGGACCAGAGGTCGGGACCGGTCCGTGACGGAAATTTTTATAATTTGGACTGGTTCTACGGTCCAAAAAGCACGAGGTACTCAAGTGACGAACCGGTGAAACCACAGGGTACTTTAGTGTACTTTTCCCTTTATTTTTTGGTGAATCTAACGGGGTTTGATTTAACTAATATAAGAGAAGAGAAACTGAAGTGGTGCTAATACAACAATAGGTTTAGAATTTTAATATTTAAATAAAAAAAATTTTAAGATAATAGATATGTAGATTTTTGATATTTATAAATTCGTATATCGTTCTTGCAATAAATAATGTTGTATTCTGAACAACAACAACATGATGAGTACCAGGTTTATTCAAATTAAAGAAATTGGAGAGGAAAGAAAAATTGAAAGTGAGATATTCTGCATATTTACAATTTCTAAATTACAGAAAATGAGTATAGTATACGCTTGATTATCGGAATTGAGCTGGGAAATATGTGACTATCGACTAAAAATCAATGGAATATAAACCTTGCCAAGCGCATTAAATTTTCCTTGCAATTTAATCTCTTTAGTTTATATACATTTTTTTAATTGGAATTAATTTAAATACATGATTGATTTAAGAGAGGCGATTTAAGGGGATTTGGGGTTGATAAATATGAGTAAAAAAGGGAATAATTTCCAAGGATGTGACCGTTGATTGAGATCTGAGCCACGTAAGCACCTGAACTCTTCTCCTCGGAGACCGTGTTCTTAATTTAATACCTGATTACGGGACATGTCACCGGGAAATCGTAGCCTGCAGGATCCCTTACCGTGCACCTCCGGATCTTCTTTTCATCTTCGTCCCTCACTTTGTCTGGACCTCATGCGAATCTTTATAACTTGGGTAAATTACATTTTAATACTCCATTTAAAAGAAGTACATTATTCCATCCATCCGGTTCTTCGTACATTGCGAGTGCTTAAATGTTTGTTTCTGATTAAACAACTCTGGTTTATTCAGATTCGGCGTCGAAAATGTAATTATGTAAAATGTTGGTATGAAGAATTTAATAACAGCAAAAGAGTTGGTGATAGCCAAAATTCAAGGCTATTGTAATTTGCAAAATTCATTTAAGACACCAACAAACATAGCTCTCCTTTCCTATTTAAGAAAGAAAAGCATACTAAACTAACAAATACTTATAATTAACTAGTTTAACAAGATTTGGAATTTTCTAGATTTGGAATCTTGAGTGAGTGTTTAGTTAGAGCTTATTTCATTCTAAGACATAAATCTAGTCCCTCCACTCTCCCACTCTACCTTGTGTCACTTCCCAATAGACCTCAAAGTACTCCTTCCCCCCCTCTCTCTCTCTACAAAGCAACTTATTTTTTTTTCTTTAATTGTTTGTTTATTATTGTTCTTCAGCCTCGTCCTTGTATTGCAGGGACATAACCCTTTCTGGAGTCGCCAAGTTCTGGAAGGTCGAGGGCGGCGCTATAATTACCAGTTGAAAAAATATATAAAAAAGAAGAACAAATAGAGGAAAAAAGATTCTTCCTCTATTCTATGGCTACCCTGCTCTTGCTCTTCTTAGTGGCAGCTTCTGTGGTTTCTGCTCAAGGTAAAACTAAGCTCCTTCTTTGCTCTTTTTTTCCAATCATTAACTAGCTCATCTTTGCTTCTATTTTCTGGGTTCTTTTGTTCCTCCTCCCCATCTTAGGAACTTCTCCTTAACATCAAGTTTTAGTCTTTATATCGCTTATTGTCTCCAAGTCTTGTATATGTGTTATTTTTGTTATTTCGACCTACTGCTTTGTCTCAAGTTTTAATATTTAAGCTTGTTTTTGCTCCTGACTGTGGTTGGTTACTTGGTTCCGAGTTTCATGCATGCTCCTAGCTAATTCGTGTTGTTTATTGTTTGGTTAAGCTCAACTATTTTCTTCAGTGGATCTGTTTGTAGTTCTGTATTCAACTAGAAGAACCTAAGCAACTTTATTTTAAATGCATTTGTCCATTGTTTGTGTGTGTGTGTGTGTGTTAGTCTTTAAGCTAAATGCTTATCTGCTAGAGGGTTCACTGCTCTTTTCTGTCTCAGGCGTGAAAATGTATTAGTCGGTCCATTAAGTGTCCCGATAACGTTTAGAAAGGTAACTATGTTGCCTTCTAAAGTGGTTGTTTTGATGTTAGATTTGGTCGGTGATTATTTGGTCAACTGTTGAAGTTAATAGCTTTCCAGTTTGAAGTCACAATCTTGGGTTTACTTTACCAAGCCCTCTTCTTTGTTTGAAGCTGCTAGATTAGGGTGGAGGACTCGGAAAATCTGCCTTCCTTTTGTTAGCTTGTGGGAGCATTAATTTTACTTTGTTGCCATTAATGCATAGGCATCAAGGCTACCCACCGCAACAAATTGTTTTCCTCTCAAATCTTAATGGGAGGAGGAAAGAATCTATCTCAACAATTATGCTTCCCAGCTCATGTGCCTCTGCACCATAATTGAAATGTTTGAGGACTAAATACCCTTGCACTGGAATGTGTAAACAATAAGACATTCCATAAACCTGGAATCCAAGGACCCTCCTGCCAAGGGTGCTATGGTCAGTTTTGGTTTTGAATGGCAAACTATTCTGCAGTAAAGCATGCGATTTTGTAGATTCGGCTGTGCCACCTTCTTTATTCTCTTGTATTTACCCACTTAAAGTCATTGCATTGTTTTAAGTGTTTGTTTTGGCGAGATTACCACGTTGCCAGTGAGGTCGATTTGTTTTTAAGTAAAAAAAAAATTTGTCTGTTGGGTTGAATACGAAGATTTTAACATGATATCAGAGCGGATTCATCTTATGTTACAGTCTGTTGGCGAAGTCAAAACCCGTGAAAACTGTGGCCCGATTATTGATATTATAACATCGCTAGTTGCTTGTCTGTTAAATTAACACGAGAGTTTAACAATATACATGCATCAGTTTAATACTTCCCTAAGATTGATTAATCTCTTCTAGTGCTGCCCACATTGCAGGAATGCTTATTAGTTCTTTGTATATATTTTTTGTGTCTTGACTGGAAAGGCATAAAAACTGAAAAGAGAATTATATGCCTGCTTTCCGGATCTGAACTATTGTCCTTGTGCTGAGCTTCTGGAAGAGGAGACAAGAGTTCCTTGTCTGTATATATAGTGGCTATCTGTGACATTTCTTATTCATTGCAATTTAGTTAAATCTCACCGTCTGCTTGTAGTCAAACATCTAAATCAGATGGATCATGAAAACTTAAGACATAGTTCATGATACCTGTGGGGACGGTAATCCGGTACGATCATCTTGAATTACATAAGGAGGTTGATCAAGTTTTATAGCTATAACATATATGAAAAAGACGATCAGATATCTTGTAATTTTCCATGTCTGTTGTTGAACTTGTTTTCCTCTGGATTTTCTATTCTCTTGAAGATGACATTGTTTTGGAAGCAACGTTTTCTAACCTGCGCACACACTTTAATTGCTCTTCGCAGATGCCTTCATCGGTGTCAACATCGGAACTGCCCTTTCTGATATGCCAAGCCCGACTCAGGTGGTGGCGCTGCTTAAGGCTCAGAATATTCGACAGGTCAGGCTTTATGACGCTGATAGAGCTATGCTTCTTGCGCTAGCCGGTACAGGCATCCGCGTTATGATATCTGTTCCGAACGACGAGCTGCTTGGCATCGGTCAATCGAATGCCACTGCAGCCAATTGGGTTTCTCGTAATGTGATAGCTCATGTTCCTGCTACTAATATCACAGCCATTGCAGTTGGTTCTGAGATCCTCACAGCCCTCCCGAACGCGGCCCCCGTTTTAGTCTCTGCCATGAAATTCATCCACTCTGCTCTGGTTGCTGCTAATCTCCATAGCCAAATCAAAGTCTCCACCCCACACTCTTCTTCCATCATCCTGGATTCTTTCCCACCGTCACAAGCGTTTTTTAACCGCACTTGGGACCCGGTCATGGTCCCCTTGCTCAAGTTTCTGCAATCCACCGGCTCATATCTGATGCTAAATGTTTACCCATACTATGACTACATGCAATCTAACGGCGTAGTCCCGTTGGATTATGCCCTTTTTCGGCCTCTTGCTCCTAACAAGGAAGCTGTGGATTCTAATACGCTCCTTCATTACACCAACGTTTTTGACGCTGTTGTTGACGCGGCATATTTCGCAATGTCCTATGTTAACTTCACTAACATCCCCATTGTTGTCACGGAATCCGGGTGGCCCTCAAAAGGAGAGACTACCGAGCCAGCTGCAACCCCAGACAATGCCAACACTTATAACAGTAACTTGATTAGGCATATCCTTAATGTTACGGGAACTCCGAAGCATCCTGGAGTTCCGGTCAGTACGTACATATATGAGCTTTATAATGAAGATCAGAGACCAGGGCCTGTTTCGGAGAAGAACTGGGGGCTGTTTGATGGCAATGGGGTACCTGTTTATACTTTACACCTGACTGGTGGCGGTACCGTGTTGGCAAACGACACCACCAACCAGACATTTTGCGTCGCAAAGGATAATGTTGACTCGAAGATGCTACAGGCGGCGCTTGATTGGGCGTGTGGACCAGGAAGAGTTGATTGCTCGGCGTTATTGCAAGGTCAATCTTGTTATGCTCCAGACAATGTTATAGCACATGCCAACTATGCTTTCAATGCTTACTACCAGGGGATGAACAAGTCCTCCGGGACATGCGATTTTAAAGGGGTGGCTATCATCACTACAACCGATCCAAGTAAGTTGTTAAATTGTCTCGCGTGAGATACCGAACAGACAAATATTTGATAAAGTGATTACTCATTGCAGTAATACCTCTTTAGCTAACATCTTGTTGAATGATGCAGGTCATGGATCGTGTATATTTCCCGGAAGGTATGTGAATGATTCGAACTTCATACTGATGCCTTTGTGTATGCTTCTCTCAGTAAATAGCTTGCTAAGTTTCTTCACTGTTCTTGCTTTCTTTTGCATCAGCGGCAGAAGAAACGTCACAACTACGAACTCGACGGCTTCAGCTCCTTCCGTAAATTCAACAACCTCCGGGGCTGGTGCAGTGCAAGTTGCTGATTCTTTCACTACCTTTGTGACTCTTGGTCTTCTGGCTATGATGAGCCTGGCTTTTTTGTAACGTTAAGCGGAAATCGGACTTCAAGGCATGCCAACGACCTTGAAGCTCATACCCAATTTTGATCATCCTCGACAGGAGTCGAGGCGGCGCGGTAAGGTTGAAGGTGGATATCGCCATGACGCTAGTCTAACATAAGTTGGTCATTCTTGAACATAACCAGCCAAAACGGTTTGGAATTGTTGTTGTAACTATCAAAGTAGAGTCAATTCTGCAGAATTCTTCTAATTGACATGTTCATTTATGTTGGTTGCTAAATTTGGCAGCAAAGTGCAATATCTATTGTTGAACTAGATACCACCATTCCTAAGATGAGGTTCGAAGCCTTGAAATCTTACCGCGCACCGCTACCATTCGGGTTCATACCAAAGAGTTTCTTCCAACTCGCCGCCATTGGTTCCGACACACCCTACACAGTGAAGCACCATACTCACTGCACCGCATTTTGGACAGACTTGCACATCTATTGCCCTGCACGACGGAGCTCCCTCTTCCGGGATCGTTCGAACATAATCCGAAATAGTCTCAAGGTGTTGTTTCTTGATGGAGGGTATGCCTCTGATCTGTTGCCTTTCTGGGCTAGTGTCTTAACAGCTCTTATGATTCCATCAGAGGTTAAGCTATAGCATCCTGGCAAGTGCAGCTGCATGAATAATGCACACAAGGTTCAATTAAACACTGAATTTCTACTACTCCAGTTCGTCTAAGATTATTCTTAATATTCAAAGTATATCCCCAAGCCAAAAACCTCAAGAGCAAGAAGATAGATGGAGAATCCCACTTGCAAAATGTGGTGGACAGACAAATGCGTTTGCATTACATTTTGGGTTAGATATGCAAATGTTAGCATAATATTAGAATTAATTATTCATATCATATTTTTGGGTTGGATATAAAAAATTTAACATGGTATTTGAAATAATTGTTCATACATGATATATTTTTGGGTTGAATTATGAAAATTATAATATAGTATCAAACTAATTATTTATACAATACTTTGGAATCGGATATAAATTTTTTAACATAATATAATAACAAATTGTTCATACGAGACTCATGACTCGTTCTCGAGTCTCGACCGACCTCCTTTAAAAGTAAAAATAAATGTGATTAATCAGTGCACTCATCATTATTGAGTTGGATATGAAACATTGGGATAAAGTTTGTGCCACAAGTAGTGAAAAAAGTGTCACAATATTGTACGACCCGTATGAGAAAATGTTTAATAACATGTCACAGGAAGAAAATTCATCCAAAGAAACATATTTGCAAATAAAAAAAGGCCGCCCAACCTAAGTATTGTTTTCCTTAAGTTTGGATTTGTTTTTGCACTTCGAAAATTCTTTAATTTATATTTTCATATTTGATTAAACGTAAACCTCAAACAAGGTCGTCTGATGTGCATATAAGTTATCCATTAATTTTCCAATGGGCTATTTTATTACTTACATACCCTTACTAGGCCAGGCCCATTAAGGAAGCACTAGGACCAAACCGACGAGACCGTAGGTCACTGGCTAATAAATAAATAGTGAGACCACACTAGGGTGGGTTTTAGTCCGTGTGTCTCTCGAGCCGCCGCGCACCAGACTTCCGAGGTATCGCGCCTGAGGTAACAAATAAGTCTTCTTTTTTATTCTTACTAGATTTTGTTAGTGACGTTCTATTATAAATTGTAGGGTTTTGAGATTTGAGTTTTTCATATCTGAAAATTAGGGATTCGAGGGTTTGGTCTGGGTAAAGAATTTAAATTATTTATTTTTATTTCATAAGATGTTTTTAGGTGTGTGAATATGTTGTTCAGCTGGTTATCTTTTTTATTATTTAAATGTAATTTGATACAAATTGCAAAGGTAATATATGAATTTTTAAATGATCAAATTCAAATAAAAAAGTTATTACCAACCAAACACAGTTTGAATATGCTGGAGATCAAAACATTTTCATACAAATTCAAAACAATTAAGAATTTTAGTTAGGCGGAAAAGAGTTGATTAGGATATCATCGATGTCGAGAGTTATCCCAGAGTCAACAGTTGTTAGCGTGTTCTGGTGTGCGAGAAGTCCATTGGGCACGACAACTTTAGTTCAGCGACAACATTGCCTCCGAAAGTTTGATCATGGACCAAGAGTAGCACTTGCTTAGTGCTCGACGAAGAGTAGGGAGAGAAATTACTCTTTCTGGAGGCCTTAACCATTTGGGTCCTAAGCCTACTCTTGATCAGTCTTGGAGGAGCAAAGCAGGCCATTTTGGGACCTAGCTCCTATGATCAGTCTTTCGGAGGCATGTTGTTACCAAACAACTTGAAATTTTCGTGCTCATTGGACTTCTCGCAAATCAACATAAGAATTTGCTTGCGGCTATTGACTGTGTTTGGCACGTCTCTCGATATTGATCATATTCTGTACAATTCTTCTCTGCCTGAGCCCTTTCGGAATCGGAATTCTTGAATTTCACTTGTCTTTGAACTTGTATGAATATTTAATCTCCAGAACATTGAAAACTGATGGTGTTTGGCTGCTAAAAATAAAATAAAAGTACTGGTGTTTGGTTGCTAGTAATTTCTTTTTTACTTGAATTTGTCATTTAAAGATTCATATATTACATCTCTCAAATTTTCTGTGTGCAATGGACATCAAAATATTAAATTTGGTTTCCGAAAAAAAAAAAATTAAATTTGGTCATTTACTAGATAGACCCATCGGGAAAAAGAGTGCTGATCTGATCTGTGGCCAAAGATAGCCAGTGTGGCAAATGCTATTGTGTAAGCTTGAATTCAGTGTTTTGTTCTTTAGCTCTTAAGACTCTAGGTTGTGACAAACTTAAGAAATGTTTTTGATGCTGTTTTGGTCTGTTTTCTGCGAAGCTACGATATCAGAATTTCACTCTTTTGTCTTCAGATGCTCATAATTTTTATTTTCTGCTTCAGACATACTGCTATAATGCTATTACTGGAAAAAACCAATATGATTGGTATAGAAAATTTACAAGGTTTTTAAGTGAAAAAATGACCGTGATTGCTTTTATTGGGGTCACTAACATTTCTGGCGGCATTGCTTTATTGTATGGGGAAAGGAAGGCTCCGAATTTTGCAGATAATTTTTTTTTTATCAAATTCAGATTAATTTAATATAATTTTGTTAAAAAAAACTTTTGATTAATTTTAACGAATCTAGATCAATTAGTCCAATAAACAAAAGTAAATACATGAGTTTGAGTATCGATGTTAGAATATATTTTTTGTTCCTGCAGATTTTTGGATGTCTAGTTTTGTTTTAGTAATTTTTTCAGGCAAATAGATGTAAAAATTATCTAAGTTTATAAGATTAAATATAGTAGCAAGTGAATGTCAGTATCATCCTGGACCGGGCTGGACTTGGAGGAAGATCTGCGACTTAATTGTTGGGCTTTCATAATGATCATTGATTACGACGACCCACGTAGATCGAAATTCATGAGACTAATGTTTATTGATGGAATATATTTGATTCAAGTGGTAGGAACTTGGATGCACTCAAGAATGTATTATGTTTAAGTTTTACAAGTGATAAAAAATAGATAAAACATGAATTTGAGTTAGCGAGGTTAAAATAGATTTTTAAATGTTTAATTTTTTGACCAATTTTATTTTGCTTATAGATGAAAAAAATTGTCTAATTTTTTTTAAACTTAAGATTGGTATAGTAGTAAGTGGATGCATTGTTATCAGAAACGAACGAGAGATCGATCCGAAAATGGGTCCGACCTTCAGCCCGGCCGGCCCAGTCGGCCCATTGCCAGTCTGACCGGAAATTTTACTCCTCCTCCTTCCCTCAATCCTGAATCCACAGCCAAATCCCATATGACAAGTCCAGTTCTGAGGTCCTCAAATCCAAACAAAACCAAATCTCTCGAATAGAATGATTCATATCCCAAGGGAAGCCATCAATAAGGAGGAAGAAGAGGTCCTCAAATCCAAACCCTTCTTCACCATGCTCCTCATCAACAAAAACGCGGAGAGAGAGAGAGAATGGAGGCGGTGGGGGAGTTGACGCGGGAGCTGAGGAGGAGCTTTGACGCCGGGAAATCGAGGAGCTAGGAGTGGAGGATCGCTCAGCTGAGGAGCATGGTGAAGATGTGCGTCGACAACGAGGAGATGATCGTCGCCGCTCTTAAGGCCGATCTCAACAAGCCCGAGCTCCGATAACCCTTCTTCCTCCCTCGAGAAGTTTCACCGTTAAGAAACCATGCAAAAAATGTTGACAGTTCAACTAGGAGCTTGCTTTTGCGTGTGGAACATGGGTTTTTTTTTTGTCTTGTCCGTGTAGTTCAATTAGGAACTTGCTTTAGGGTTGTAAAATTGGAAAAGGAATGCGTGAGAGGAGAGAGAGGGGACCTATGGTAGCCCTTTTCCCTTTTTTTTTTTGAAATCTACTCATTTCTGGTTCAACCGGAAAAAACCCGTTCCGTTTTTGTTGAAAACCGGGCCCCGTTAAACTGTCTCATTTGTTTTTATTACAATATGATGTAAAAAATTACCGAGAAAATGCCCTTAATTGGGCCAGTTTCTAGCGTTTATGGGCCTGATGCAAGACAAACATGGTAGGCCTAATATTTCTATTAATTTAGTATTACGATGGGCTGACTTCATCTTTATGGGCCGATAACCTGGACATCGGCGAATAGTTGGATCTGGTCTTGGATAAGGTCAATAAGAAGATCAGATTGGAGCTTAACCTGTCATCCTAACTCCTAAGGACCACCGGGCTTGGGTCTGACGATAGGCCACGAGGGCTTCCACTCCGGCTACCCAAATATTTCAACAAGGTCAATGTCCATATTACCAAGATCAGAAATTTTCACATTGAGTTCAGTAATACAAATTCAAAATAAATATATATTTTTTGAATATAACAAACATAAATGTTATTTAATAATGTCATGTGCATGCTGGAAATTTTTTTGCTTAATCTAGAACAAATTGATGTAAGTACGAACTCGACGGCTATAGCTCTTTCCACGATGTCAATATAATTCTTATCTAATCAGCGATGTCGGTTAGATATTTATTTTATCTTATGTTTATTTAGGATATTTATGCCATAGAGCACAAAATAGGGTAACAGTATTATTTTGACAATTTATTTATTGAATAAATATAATTTAATTATTAGAAAATCCAAAAAAATATTAATTACATCACGGTGTGAGATCAACTCTTTGTTATAAACGTAATCATTTATGTTGGTTACTAAATCTGGAAGAAAAGTGCAATATATATTGTTGAACTAGAGAAATAACTCTTGTTTCTGATCCAAATCCAGCTGGCATACTTCGCAAACGAAACCCAACGAACCATCGATGTCTTGGCCAACAGCATGACTTCTGCAATAAGGTCTGTTGCAGAGGTTACACTTTGGCAAGTGAAGCCAGCACTCTAAACACAGAGTATCCGAACAAAGAGTTTCTTCCAGCTCGTCGTAATTGGTTCCGACACATCCTCCACATTCTCTGCACCTCGCAACGCAGAATTCGCACCCCCGACAAGCCGCCGCGATCGGCTGGTGCTGCTGCTTTGCGCAGGCCTCCCTTGTGCAGTCAAGCACCATCCTCACTTCACCGCATTTTGGACAGACTTCCACATCTATTGGCCTGCGCGACGGAGCTCGCTCTTCAGGGTTCGTTCGAACATAATCCGAAATCGTCTCCAGGTGTTGTTTCTTGATGGAGGGTATGCCTCTGATCTGCAGACTTTCCAAGCTGCTGCTTTTCTCGGCTACTGTCTTAACAGCTCTTATGATTCCATCAGAGGTTAAGCCAAAGCATCCTGGCAAATGCAGCTGCATGAATAAAAAACACAAAAGGTTCAATTAAACACGGCATTCTACTACCTCAGTTTGTCTACTTCACGAGATTGTTCTTAATATTCATTCCCAAGCCAAAAAAACCTCAGCAGAAGAGATATAGATTCAATTCTTATAATTGAAATTATAATTACCTTCGTGATGAAAGGGTTCCTCTCGATGACCCTAAAGAGCCCATCATCACTGACCTTTGAACAGTTCATCAGAGCCAAAGTCCTCACCCTGCCTTCTTCTGCCATGGATGCAACTCCCAAAAGAGTCTCATCAGTGATCCTTGAGCTTAGTGGCTCATCAACTTGGATGTGTTCTAGCCATGGAAGCACGTCACTGGCCACTGCATCTCTAAGTGAAGTGCATGTTTCGCTCATGACAAGAAGCTCAAGCACATGCAGGTAATTTAGGACAAGGTAGATAGCTTCATGGGGTGGACCAGCAGCTGGTTCTTGTTCTTGATCCAGAGGTTCTGTTCTTCCTCTGTGGACAGAATCAGACAAAGGGTTGATGAGTTCATCTTCCTTTTGGTGTTGGACTTCCATGATTTTGTAATAATATGTTTCCAATATGATCCTGGGTTCTGTTATTTATCACGAGAGATAGAGATAGAGATAGAGATAGAAACCGAGGGAGAGAGGACATATGGACCAGAATGAGCCAATCTTCTCTTGCTTAGGTGGTCGGTCTAGTAGCCAAGTCAAAGAAATTTTATTTTTCTTGCTTGCAAAGGAACTGAAGTGAAAGTTGCAACATTCGTTCACACATTAATAACATAATTTCTACCCGTAGTCTTGTAGCCTAGTGGTTTGGGAGTTGTTGAGTTGGTGGAGGTCCAAAGTTCAAACCTTGGCTTAAGCATATATTGTAATAGAATAGAATTAGAATAGGATTAAAAAAAAACATAATTTCTAGGAATATAAACGGAATTTTAATGTGGATGGGGAATCCAAACTTTTGAACCACTGTTGCACCCAAAAATTTATAGAGAAATAAACGGTAAAGATATTTGTTCAAAAATTTAATCTCCATATATAAATAATACCTAACTTGATTATACACTATAGTAATTATTCGGAAATTTCTCTTATGTCATTGATTTATGCTCTTATTTCTTTTCCGATATTAAAGATCCTAGATTAATATTTTGTTAAAGAGTATGAACTTTAAATTAAATTTTGGTAAACTAAAAAACTTATCACAAATAAAAATATAAATCAAGAACTTAATGATAATTTATTGTAATTGTTCAGATACAAGTACTTAAAAATATTAAATGCATTAAGACAAACCCGTCGCATCTTGCATATGCACACCAGCAAAAAGAAGAAAAAGACAACGAACAACTTGGCGGTCAACAAGAGGAGCATCTAGCCAACCTATCACAATTTTCGACTCAAAAAATGTTTCAATCTAAATTTAAAATTTACCAAACAAATTAAATTTGAATTAAAACATCAATTCAAAAATATGTGGATGCTAGATAGGTTCAACTTAAAATAAGTTGATTTTTTCTCATTTTAAAGATGGCGTATACTAATTTTTTATGGGATGTTGAATAAATCATTTGTAAAGAGTATGGTCGAAGTGTACCTTATCTGATATTTGCATAAAAAATTGAATGTTAGATTATGTCAAAAACAAGCCTGTTAGATCCACAAAACCTAGTAAGAACACAGGAAGCAATGATTCAATCCTATAGTTTTACATTTATATAACATAACACTCATGTCGTAACAAGTTATAACGATATAAAATAGAATTAACAATTTGAATTTCGAAGTGATTCGACATTCAAATCCCGGAAGTTAACAAATTTTATTTACATATAAACGATCGCAATGCATACGGTTGCTTTAGTTGAACTCCAGTGCTGATTTCGCCCATTGCCTCCTCCAAGCTTTCTCTAACCATTTCACTCTGCTGATGTTTTCTCTGCTCCAATTACCGGTGGAGTTGGAGCTTCCAATTCTCCATGACCAATTTCTTCCACATTTCCTTGCCAACCTTACATGACAAAAAAACTAGTCTTGTTAATTCTAGATTTAAATCGAGTAAGACATACACAATCAATATTATTTCACTTCAAATCGCATCAAATTTAGGTAACAAAACAATATTTACTGCACTTACTAGTTCAACTATTGTCGAATTCGAGTTACACACGATTTCGAAAAACTACAAAAATATGTTCCTCAAAATATGAAGTTTAGATGATTTACCAAGTGAAGGATCAAATCCACGGAATTGGAGCTCCCGGTACTCTTGACAAAGGGCACAAGGCTTGCAGAAAAAATGGACCAAACAATCGTTGCAATGGCCCTCCTCCACGGCGTACTGCTGCCGTATGTGGTGGCGATACAGACACGTGTACAAGAAACCGCCGCCCATCGCCAACTCGAGAATCGCATAAAGAGCTCCACTCCTGGCACAAGCTGGGAGGATGAACATGCAGTAACAAACAGAGTATGTGTTTAGTTATAAAGAAAAAAAGAAATCATTGAAATTAAGCTCTCTCTTTTTTGTTTTAAGGAAAGTTTGGGCCAAATTCTTACACGTTGTTCCTTCGTCGACAACCTCAGCAATTTGTCCGAAAGTAATCCACGGACACCAACAGGTTATGCAACCTGAAAAAACAGGAAGCAAACCCAACAAAATATTAGTTGCATCACACGACTAATGACTATATGAGTAACGATAAACCATGAGATCAACTCGTTATATTTTACCCTAAATTAAAATCAAAGCAATTATTACGTGAACTGTTATAGAATTCAGGAAGCGTACCACCACATACATGCAAAAGAATTCAGGAAGGGAACTTACAGTTGCGGAAATCAGAGAAGCAGCCGAAGAGGCCAGTGGACCAAGGAACTTGTTCCACTTTCTTTACTTTTGGATTGTCGCTAATGTCATAATGGAGGTGGTCGTTCTTCGAGCGAATTGGGTTCCCAGTTGCCAGCTTTCTTTGGAGTAACGGCTTTAGGAGCTTCCTGTTATATTCTTCGTTGGATGGTTCCATTTTCTGCATAACCCTTCTAGTTGTATGTTAGAATCACAGTCTTCCAAGTGAATTTCTAGGCTTACAAAAATTAAAAATAGAGAAAAACCAGAACCATATAATAAATGAAGTAGAAACAACAGAGAGAGAGAGAGAGGTGTACCGTTGTTGGCCGGTGGCGTCTCAATCCGATTAGTAAGAGAAGGAAATCGAATCTGAAAAGCTTAGTTCGAAACATTAGAAACTATTTGTATTATGGATCATTCCTCGTTCAAAGGCTCGCCAGAGTAAATATCAATTGTTTTTTTTTTGGGATCTGATAAAGACAACCTATCTGTATTTTTCAGATTTGGATGTTTGACTTAATTAGCAACGACTAGTTATATCATATTGTTCGATATTAAGCTATAGTTTTCAGCCTGCACATGATATTATTAAATAGTTTTTATGGTTGTTGATCCGAGCATCTTCTTGAACCACCAATCATAGACGGATGGAATATGAGTCGTTGACCTTCAGGCATAAAATAACTTTTGATTGAATTTCTTTTTTTTATCCCTATACTTAGATAAAGTAGAAGACATTATAGCCATTTGATTGAATCTCTTTTTTTTTTTATTGAATTTCTTTTGATTGAATTTTTTTTTTTTTGACTTTCCAGGGTTCGATTCCTCGCATGTTGTATTAGAATAGATATTATAATAGAAACAAACTTAAAAAAAATCCTTCTTGCATAGGTGCTATTTCCTGCTGAGATCCCAAGTCTCCAAGTTATATTGTATTGTATTCCTCGGCTCTAAGTGAATAGTTCAAGAAAATTAAACTTCAACCCCGTGATTGCCGTTCATAATGTTTCTTTTTTCCTTTGGAAAAGAGACCAGCGAATGAGAGTTTAGATAGAATTCGACGAGGTTGGTGAAATTCCATGAACCAACATTAATGAAAATCCTTGTTTTCGAAGAAAAGCAATGGAAAATATGGAATTCATTTCCGATTTTTTTTGAGATAAACCGTGGTGCGAAGCCTATATTAAGATCGAGTTACAATACGACAAAAGACAATACAGAGAAAAAAGATAAAATCCAAGCGAATAAAGTAAGCCAGATCGATGATAGCAAGGTGGTACGGGGGGAGCGATGGACAGTCAAAAGAGCTCGAAGAGCAACGACTAGGCAAAATTTCTGGCGAAATTAAACTTACGGCTAATAACCTCAAGACAAAGTCAAGAATGCATCTGAATGCATACGAGATACATTCAGATGGGAGCCAAGGTTGACATAAATCGACCGAGACAAGGTTCTCCACCAGCAACCATCAATCAGGCAACAATATCCCAAAGGATGTCAAGTCAATCGCAAGTTGATCCCGACAAAAGTACAAGCTAAGAAGCCAACATACAAGAAACAAATCCGAGCGAAACCTAAACAAAAGGAGGCTGGACATCATAAGACACAAAGCCAAAAGGAAGATAAACACAGAACAAACAAAAGTAAACGAAAGTGTCCGGAGGGGAGGTCTACAACGACCGACCCCTCCAGGCAGAGAAACACACCACTCAATTACGGAAGGAAGATATTGCCATATTTACGATATCCATTTTGTGCATAGACACATCTTCCACTAGAATCAATTACGGATTAATCGTTCGTTGCACGTAGATATATCACGACTCGAGATATCATCACCTATTCATGCCTCCTTCCACATTCCCCTATGAAGGGAGTGTATTTCTACCGATGGAGGGGTCAAATCCGCGGGTCTCGAGCTCGCGGTACTTTCGAGACAATGCGCAGCACTTGCAGAAGCAATGGACCGGGCAATCACCACAAGGGTGCTTCTTTAGGAAGGCTTGCATCCTCATTTTGGCAAGGTAGATTGTAGAAGCACGAGTAGCAACATGGGGCCAAAATGTTACGCATGCTATCCGTTGTACAGAGCTCTCCTTTCACACCAAAAGCTGCAACAAACATAAGGTAGTAATTCTTAAACTCCGCCAAGTTCAATTACTGATATGCCATGTTTTTGTTAGAATCTCTATGTATCAAACTCAAAATTACATTAATAAATTGACAGGTTTTGTTTGCATTTATTGATAAACTTCAGCAAGACTGTAAAAACCTTGTGGGAATGAATGTCTCAAGATTTGGTTTCATGCATAATGAAAGGAAAATTTTAAATAACAAGTCGTGAGTTCTAACTTGCTAATAAGTTAGAAATATAAAAAATCACATATAATTACTAGATGTTAACCTAACATTGGACTTATACGCCAGATAAATATATAATGATGAATTAATTCTTATAACTAAGATTATTCCCATCGGATTATATATATCATCATACGCTATCAATATTCTTCCCATTGAAAATAGAGCAAAGACTAGAAAAGAAAATTGCGAAAATTCTATTTGACACGTACTAATATGGAATACCAACCAACTTTCAAGATCAATACAATGATTCATTACGTGTTTATTCGGTTTGACTTAATAATTTTCAAAGTCAAGCAACTAGTTTTTACTGAACAGGAACTACGAACAAAATATTAGGTGTTTACAAGATGACCCTTTATTAACGGTTTCCGCAATCCGTCCAAACCTCACGCATGGGCACCAAAATGTCACGAAACCTGTAATTACAATTTAAAGACTATAACAGTAAAACAAATATGCGTGTAACAATTCGTTGTGTTCGATTTATGAAAAACGGTAAAAAAGTTTGTTCAAAAAATTTAGTCTCCATATAAAAATAATACCTGGTTTGATTATAAACTACAGTAATTATTCGAATAAATTATTTGCATGTTCTTATTTGTGGTAAAGTCTCTGATTTATCATAATTGTTTCAATGTTGGTTGCTACATCTGGAAAAAAAGTGCAATATCTATTGTTGACCTAGAGAAATAACTCTTGTGTCTGATCCAAATCCAGCTGGCATATTTCACAAACTAAACCCAACGAACCATCGATGTCTTGACCAACAGCATGACCAATTTTATTTTGCTTATAGATGAAAAAAATTATCTAATTTTTTTGAAACTTAAGATTGGTATAGTAGTGCCGAGTGATCTTTGGTCCAGTGACACAGGAGCGGGGAGGGGTTTGGGAAGTCCAAGATTCGATTCTTAGCACGTTGTAATAGAATAGGTATTAGAATAGGTATTAGAATAAGATATAAAAAAAAAAATTGGTATAGTAGTAAGTGGTTGTCAGTTTTATGACTTTATCCTGGACCGAGCTGGACTTGACGATGATCTGGGCCTTAGACGAGGGACTTGATTGTTAGACTTTCATAATGGTCAAATCGATTAGATGGCCCATTTAGATCGAATTCATGGGCTTCATGTTTGTGCTTAGAAAAGTGTGGATTCTAATTTCTAACTCCACGCACAACGAAAAATATATTAATTTATAAATTTATAAATGTAAAAGATTAAATATTTTTTGTTTATACAGGACTCGGTAATGCTGATTTTCATACGGGGACTCACAACCAAAGTATGGACTAAGATAGAGATTGACATATATTACAGAATTACATCATTTTTTATAATAAATATATTCTTTTTTTTGGTCAGTAATAAATATATTCTTTGTTAAGTCATAATTGAATATTAATTTTAAAATCCATACTAATTTGAAAATTGTTTTATTTTGTTATTTGTATACTCATAAACTTGGCCGATTACGTCGTGAAACTGTCACGATCCCCGTTAAATATGAAGGTTCCACGAATACGACAACCTTTGATTTTATTTATTTATTTGAGTTTATATAAGCAAGTACAAGGTACACCGCTAGACAAGACCATCGTCGAAGGAGGAGGCAACCAACGATCGGCATTTCTGATAAAGTACAGTCACAGTCTGTATATGACCGTTGCTTGAGTTAATTATCGTCGGGACAATCAAATATGGAAATTGGGATAGCTTGGTAGGGACAAGAATGCCCAACAGACGAACATAAGTAACATAAATTGGTAGGGAGTTTTGCGTTGAAATTTTATAAAATACAAATAATATTACATATTATTATAAAAATTATTTTTTAAATAATATTTTGAGAATACTCAACTTTTAATATAATTTAAAATAACGCATAGAGATGAGTCCTATGTGCCTGATTAGAATGGCACTTTCTTATTTGGCTCAAAAATTGCTATAATTTGTTTATCCTAGTTCATGCATAAGATTTCTCGTCCTTGCAAATTTATTTTGGTCCTTGGTGGGCACTCCACACGGTTGGAGACAACTCCATCGTCAACTATTTTATCCACCAACAAATGATCAAAAACTAGATACGATAACACTTTTTCTGCAACTTCTAATTATTCACAGCAAAAAAATTAACGGATTTCTATTTATGAAGCAGCGATTCTAATAGTTTTTTATTTGGGACCATAAATAGTTTTCACAAATGGCCTATCAGCCCGCATTTTTTCATTCTATTAAACAAGATCAATATTAATTATGGCCTTAATCGAAGCCAATAGCCGTGTATCATTCATTTATCAGATAGTTCAACAATGTTCAACAATGGCTTCTTGTTGGCCATATGGTTCTACAATGTTCCTGACAGGACTATTGTCTGGTCAGCTAATAGGAACACTTTGGTCCAAAGTGGATCCACTACTCAGGTTACAACAACAGGAGGGCTGGTGCTTAGAGACCCACCAGGCAACCAAACTGGGTGCTGGTGTCTCCTACGCAATCATGGTTGACACCGGAAACTTCATACTTGCGAGCATAGAAATGAAGTTAGCAGGGTGCTTGGTTTTGATGCATACAAAAATATATCAAGGAAAATCTTCAGGAAACCATTATAATCAATATGCACGTGCAAGAATGGATTACAAAGGCCTTACAGTTTGCACCCAAATGGATGAGGTTACTGAGGCCTTCACCTTAGGCGTCTTCGAATTTGCAGCATAATCGAATGAGGTTACCTAACCATGAGTGCTTTCAACCCAATCTTGAATTTCCTGGGCATCACTGCCAGAAACCAACTCGAGCAACATTCTTGTAGTCGACAAATCTGCAGGAAAACCCCTCGAAACCATTTTATCAGTTAGTTCCATAGCGCTCGAATATTCATTGTGACATAGAAACCCTCTAATGAGCACATTAAATGTGCAGTCATTGGGTGAACAACCAACTCTCTCCATCTTCTTGAATAACCAGCGGGCGTCATCAAGCAATCCCCCTTTGCATAGTCCACTGATCATAATGTTATATGCGATAACATCTGGAGATAGTCCTTTACAACCAATTATAGTACAAAAGATCCCTTTGGCAACTCTAATCTCTTTATTGATGCATAGACCACGCATAAGAACATTATAAATCTTAATATCAGAATCCAAACCAATGTTCTTCAACCTTTTGAACAATGTCAAAGCGTTAACAAGTTGACAATGCTTAAAAACTCCATCCAAGAGCACTAAAACAGTGGTGTGATTAGGATTTGGCCCCAATTTTTGCATCGCTTCGAAATGTCTGAATGCATCCTTCATTTTTCCGATGCTACACAAGCCATTAATGATGATGTTGTAAGTAACAACATTAGGTTGCAGACCTCGGTGACTTATTTCTTTGAATAGTTTCAAGGCCTCTTCTATTCTTTCCCCCTTGAAACATCCATTAATCAGAGAGCTGTATGTAAAAATATCAGGTATACAATCGTGAGAAACCATCAGCTTCATCACCTCTAATGCTTTATCAATTTGACCTACCAAACAGTATCCATCAATCAGCATATTAAATGTGACTACATTGGGCAAGACATTATTCTGAACCATGGTGTCCAAAACACTTTGCGCCTCTATGAGCTTGCCTTCTTTACACAATCCATCAACAATTACACTGTAGGTGACAACATCAGGAAAAATGCCACATAAAACCATCTCATTTAGAATCCTTTGAGCTCCCTTCCAATTCCCCGAGTCACAAAAGCTACATATGAGAGAATTATAAGTGTATACGTTAGGCAAAACCCCTTTACCTTTCATCTCGGATAAAAGTTCTGTGGCCTCAGCTACACGCATGGCTTTACAGAGGCCATCAATGACAGTGGTATAGGCCATGCCATCAATCTTGCAGCCACGTTCTTCCATCGTCCGAAGCAACATAACAGCAGTATCAGGTCTTCCCATTTTGCACAGAGCAGTCATGATGGTACTGTAGCTAACAACATCAGGTTCACAACCCCTCACAGACATCTCATCGAACAGTTTAACAGCATCACCAAATTGCCCGTAAACACAGAGTCCATTCATTACCGTATTGTATGTGACCACATTAGGCTCGCAGCCCAACCCTCGCATCCTATTCAACAAGCTAAAGGCCATATCAATGTCACCGTTCTTGCACAATCCTTTCAAAACCGTGCCATAGGTAACTACATTAGGCTGATACCCTCTGTTGGCCATTTCATCAAACAGCTTAAGCGCTCCTCCCACATTGCCATCCAAGACAAGCCCGTTGATAAGGGAACCGAAAGTAACCACGTTGGGAGCGCAACCCACCTTAAAAAACTGACCCAGGACGGAGAAGCCGAACCTGACCCCACCGGGCAGGCGGGAGAGGGAACCGATCAGGATGTTGAGGGTGTAGGGAACTTGCGGGAGCCCCAAAAAGAAAGGCGGAGCTTTTTGGAGAGGGACACGACGGCGGAGTGGTGGTTGTGCTTGGCGACGGCGGAGAGAAGGCGGCAGAAGAGCATAACAGATGGGAGGGGCCGGGTACTAACCAGCTTGTCGAAATGGGACACCGCCTCCTCGACATTCCGAATTAAAATCTAGCAATGCTCATTAGAAATGCTCGTGATTGCCCGCGTGTGGGATCATCTTGAGACTCTTTTTTGTTTGGTCATTTGTAATATATATCGGCAATTTACTTAAAATAATATATATGGATTTGGATGTGACGAAAAATATGGAATTAACCTCAAAATTGACTAGCATTTGTTAGGTGTCTAATGGCAGTTAATCTTATGGTCTGGTCGTAATGATTCTCTTCGTAATGAAATGAAGTGAAATTGGCATCAACTTGATCCACAATTTATATGCATCTCTTCCCACTATTTTTTTGGAAAGTCCATATGATTGTTATTAAGTGCGAAATTTAATATCAAATTTGACGTAGAGAAAAAATATGTATACACTATTGTGGTAATAGATACAAAAGATACTATTAGATAGCCGAGTGGCCTTTGTTCCAGCAGCATAAGGGTGGGGAGTGGTTTGGGAAGTCCAGGGTTCGATCACTGGCATTGTAATAGAATAGGTATTAGATTAAGATCTCAAAAAAAAAAATTACTATTAGATAAATTTTACACCATCGCTATCTTACCTAGGGGTGAGCATTTGAACCAAACCAGAGGAACTGGAACCAGAACCATTATAATCGAAACCAGATCTATGCATAATTCAGGAACCAAACCAGAACCAAAAAACATGTGGTTCGATTCTGAACCAAACCATAATTTTTGGTTCTGGTTCGGTTCCTGACCGGGAGAACCGCTGAACAGAATTACAAGACAAAATTATCACTCAATTTGAGTCATTTAATAGTCTCTCTTTGCCAATGATATCATTTGTAGATTCGTCTAGTGTAGGTTTTGGTAGTCAACGATTAATATGTTCTAATGCATGCTTCACCCGTAACACAATATCTCAATAAATACACAAAATCTCAATGAATCTGTTGTCTTTAAATTAAGATTTTAACGGAGGTATGAAATGCAAGCTTAAATTAATTTACCTATTGATCTTGATCGGTTTTAAATATAACATAGCCAAGTACATAAACTTGCAATACAACACCAACTATCATTCCAATCCATACACTATTTTATATTTATGATTTGATTCTGGTTCTAACCATTTTCTTTTGATCAGAACCGAAATCGGAACCATTTAATCACTAATATTCAGAACTGGACTGGAACCATGCCTTATATGGTTCGGATTGGTTCCGGTTCTAATGGTTCAGTTCTGGTTCGGTTTATAGTTCTTGGTTTTTTTGCTCACCCCTAATCTTACCTAAATTTGAAATTTGAACGTCTTAAATTTTTCTAGTGTTATTAGATTACAAACCCTTAACTCTAAAATAGAGTTTTCGAGTGCTTGATTCCGACATAAACTGTCTCATTTGTTTTTATATATAATATGATGTAAATAATTACCGAGAAAATGCCCTTAATTGGGCCAGTTTCTAGCGTTTATGGGCCTGATGCAAGACAAACATGGTTGGCCTAATTAGTCTATTAATTTAGTATTACGATGGGCTGACTTCATCTTTATGGGCCGATAACCTGGACATCGGCGAATAGTTGGATCTGTTTTTTTTTTTATAGATATAGTTGGATCTGGTCTTGGATAAGGTCATTAACTCATTATAAGAAGAGCGGATTGGAGCTTAACCTGTCATCCTAAGGACCACCGTGCTCGGTCTGACGATAGGCCACGAGGGCTTTCATTCCGGCTACCCAAATATTTCAACAAGGTCAATGTCCATATTGCCAAGATCAGAAACTTTCACATTGAGTTCAGTAATACAAATTCAAAGTAAATATATATTTTTTTGAATGATAACAAACATAAATGTTATTTAATAATGTCATGTGCATGCTGGAATTTTTTTTGCTTAATCTAGAACAAATTGATGTAAGTACGAACTCGACGGCTATAGCTCTTTCCACGATGTCAATATAATTCTTATCTAATCTCGGTTAGATATTTATTTTATCTTATGTTTATTTAGGATATTTCTGCCATAGAGCACAAAATAGGGTAACAGTATTATTTTGACAATTTATTTATGACTAATTATAATTTAATTATTAAAAAAATCCAAAAAATACTAATTACATCACGGTGTGAGATCAACTCTTTGTTATAAACATAATCATTTATGTTGGTTACTAAATCTGGAAGAAAAGTGCAACATATATTGTTGAACTAGAGAAATAACTCTTGTTTCTGATCCAAATCCAGCTGGCATACTTCACAAACGAAACCCAACGAACCATCGATGTCTTGGCCAACAGCATGACTTCTGCAATAAGGTCTGTTGCAGAGGTTACACTTTGGCAAGTGAAGCCAGCACTCTAAACACAGAGTATCCGAACAAAGAGTTTCTTCCAGCTCGTCGTAATTGGTTCCGACACATCCTCCACATTCTCTGCACCTCGCAACGCAGAATTCGCACCCCCGACAAGCCGCCGCGATCAGCTGGTGCTGCTGCTTTGCGCAGGCCTCCCTTGTGCAGTCAAGCACCATCCTCACTTCACCGCATTTTGGACAGACTTCCACATCTATTGGCCTGCGCGACGGAGCTCGCTCTTCAGGGTTCGTTCGAACATAATCCGAAATCGTCTCCAGGTGTTGTTTCTTGATGGAGGGTATGCCTCTGATCTGCAGACTTTCCAAGCTGCTGCTTTTCTCGGCTACTGTCTTAACAGCTCTTATGATTCCATCAGAGGTTAAGCCAAAGCATCCTGGCAAATGCAGCTGCATGAATAAAAAACACAAAAGGTTCAATTAAACACTGCATTCTACTACCTCAGTTTGTCTACTTCACGAGATTGTTCTTAATATTCATTCCCAAGACAAAAAAACCTCAGCAGAAGAGATATAGATTCAATTCTTATAATTGAAATTATAATTACCTTCGTGATGAAAGGGTTCCTCTCGATGACCCTAAGGAGCCCATCATCACTGACCTTTGAACAGTTCATCAGAGCCAAAGTCCTCACCCTGCCTTCTTCTGCCATGGATGCAACTCCCAAAAGAGTCTCATCAGTGATCCTTGAGCTTAGTGGCTCATCAACTTGGATGTGTTCTAGCCATGGAAGCACGTCACTGGCCACTGCATCTCTAAGTGAAGTGCATGTTTCGCTCATGACAAGAAGCTCAAGCACATGCAGGTAATTTAGGACAAGGTAGATAGCTTCATGGGGTGGACCAGCAGCTGGTTCTTGTTCTTGATCCAGAGGTTCTGTTCTTCCTCTGTGGACAGAATCAGACAAAGGGTTGATGAGTTCATCTTCCTTTTGGTGTTGGACTTCCATGATTTTGTAATAATATGTTTCCAATATGATCCTGGGTTCTGTTATTTATCACGAGAGATAGAGATAGAGATAGAGATAGAAACCGAGGGAGAGAGGACATATGGACCAGAATGAGCCAATCTTCTCTTGCTTAGGTGGTCGGTCTAGTAGCCAAGTCAAAGAAATTTTATTTTTCTTGCTTGCAAAGGAACTGAAATGAAATTTGCAACATTCGTTCACACATTAATGACATAATTTCTAGGAAAATAAACGGAACTTTAGTGTGGATGGGGAACCCAAACTTTTGAACCACTGTTGCACTCAAAAATTTATAGAGAAATAAACGGTAAAGATATTTGTTCAAAAATTTAATCTCCATATATAAATAATACCTAGCTTGATTATACACTATTGTAATTATTCGGAAATTTCTCTTATGTTATTGATTTATGCTCTTATTTCTTTTCGGATATTAAAGATCCTAGATTAATATTTTGTTAAAGAACATGAACTTTAAATTAAATTTCGGTAAACTAAAAAACTTATCACAAATAAAAATATAAATGAAGAACTTAATGATAATTGTTCAGATACAAGTACTTAAAAATATTAAATGCATTAAGACAAACCCGTCGCATCTTGCATATGCACACCAGCAAAAAGAAGAAAAAGACAACGAACAACTTGGCGGTCAACAAGAGGGGCATCTAGCCAACCTATCACAATTTTCGACTCAAAAAATGTTTTAATCTAAATTTAAAATTTACCAAACAAATTAAATTTGAATTAAAACATCAATTCAAAAATATGTGGATGCTAGATAGGTTCAACTTAAAATAAGTTGATTTTTTCTCATTTTAAAGATGGCGTCTACTAAGTTTTTATGGGATGTTGAATAAATCGTTTGTAAAGAGTATGGTCGAAGTGTACCTTATCTGATATTTGCATAAAAAATTGAATGTTAGATTATGTCAAAAACAAGCCTGTTAGATCCACAAAACCTAGTAAGAACACAGGAAGCAATGACTCAATCCTATAGTTTTACATTTATATAACATAACACTCATGTCGTAACAAGTTATAACGATATAAAATAGAATTAACAATTTGAATTTCGAAGTGATTCGACATTCAAATCCCGGAAGTTAACAAATTTTATTTACATATAAACGATCGCAATGCATACGGTTGCTTTAGTTGAACTCCAGTGCTGATTTCGCCCATTGCCTCCTCCAAGCTTTCTCTAACCATTTCACTCTGCTGATGTTTTCTCTGCTCCAATTACCGGTGGAGTTGGAGCTTCCAATTCTCCATGACCAATTTCTTCCACATTTCCTTGCCAACCTTACATGACAAAAAAACTAGTCTTGTTAATTCTAGATTTAAATCGAGTAAGACATACACAATCAATATTATTTCACTTCAAATCGCATCAAATTTAGGTAACAAAACAATATTTACTGCACTTACTAGTTCAACTATTGTCGAATTCGAGTTACACACGATTTCGAAAAACTACAAAAATATGTTCCTCAAAATATGAAGTTTAGATGATTTACCAAGTGAAGGATCAAATCCACGGAATTGGAGCTCCCGGTACTCTTGACAAAGGGCACAAGGCTTGCAGAAAAAATGGACCAAACAATCGTTGCAATGGCCCTCCTCCACGGCGTACTGCTGCCGTATGTGGTGGCGATACAGACACGTGTACAAGAAACCGCCGCCCATCGCCAACTCGAGAATCGCATAAAGAGCTCCACTCCTGGCACAAGCTGGGAGGATGAACATGCAGTAACAAACAGAGTATGTGTTTAGTTATAAAGAAAAAAAGAAATCATTGAAATTAAGCTCTCTCTTTTTTGTTTTAAGGAAAGTTTGGGCCAAATTCTTACACGTTGTTCCTTCGTCGACAACCTCAGCTATTTGTCCGAAAGTAATCCACGGACACCAACAGGTTATGCAACCTTAAAAAACGGCAAGCAAACCCAACAAAATATTAGTTGCATCACACGACTAAAGACCATATGTTATATTTTACTCTAAATTAAAATCAAAGTAATTATTACGTGAATTTTCCAACTGTTATAGAATTCTGGAAGGGTACCACCATACATGCAACTATAATCTTCTGCATCTCTTCAAGCAAAAGAATTCAGGAAGGGTACTTACAGTTGCGGAAATCAGAGAAGCAGCCGAAGAGGCCAGTGGACCAAGGAACTTGTTCCACTTTCTTCCCTTTTGGATTCTCGTTAAGGTCATAATGGAGGTCGTCGTTCTTGGAGCGAATTAGGCTACCACTTGCCATCTTTCGTCGTAAATTTTTATGTTTGTTATAATTCAAAAGTCATATTTATTTTAAATTTGTATTCCTTCACTCTTATGTGAATATTTCAAGAAAATTAATGTTCAACTCCGTGATTGCCGTTCATTAATATTTTTTTTTTCTTTGGAAAAGAGGACCAGCTAATCAGGTTGTAAGGTAGAGTTCGACGTGGGTTGGTGAAATTTTTTTTTAGATTCTATTCTAAATCATATTCTATTACATCAGAAATGCTCATGCCAGAAATCAAACCTTGAACTTCAACCCACTCCATCCCATCCTATCCCACCCCAATATCACTGGACCAAATGGTCTCCTGCATGAAACAGCATTAATGAAAATCCTTGTTTTCGAAGAAAAGCGATGGAAAATATGGAAGTCCTCGATATTTCCATCACGTCATTTCGGATATTGGTAGAGAATAATTCATGGTGAGTTTGATTAAGATAGGTTACGCGCCAATCTGCTTTTCTTTTTGACCTTTTCCAATACGAGATACAACTAAAAAAAATCAGATCCAACTATTCGCCGATGTCCAGTGCATCGGTCCATAAAGATGAAATGAGCCCAGATTGGCTTCAGCCCATCGTAATAATATATTAATAGACTAATTAGGGCCATGTTTGTCTTTTGTCAGGCCCATAACTGCTAGCAACCAGGGTTTTAAAAAAAGTGATCTGACCGGTCAGATCATGAATTGGGATTCAGTACGGATCATTTTTATGTTAAAAACAAAGTCCGGTCGGATCGGACAATTTTTGGCCCAACTAGATGATTTGTCCAAAAAAAAATCTAGTCGGACCGGACGGTTCGTCCGAAAATTTGATATTTTTATATATATTTGTGAAATTTATAAATTATTTACCTATATATCTATATATATTTCAAAAATTACTTAAAAATTAGAATAAAAAAAATTTGGTCTGACTAGAGATTGAGTTAGTTGGATTGGCTGACCTGGAGTTCGGACCTAATTCCGAGTCGACCTCAGGGTCGTTTTTGAAAACCCTGCTAGCAACTCGCCCAATTATGGGCTTTCTCGACAAATTTTTACAGCCTATTGTAATAAAAACACATGAGAGTTTTAGGGGAATATAGGAATCAAACACTAGAAAACTCTATTTTAGAGTCAAAGGCTAGTACAAAATTTTGTAATGTTCGGAGTTCAAATCCAGGTAAGATAGTGATGGTGTAAAACTTTATTAGCATTTTTATTTGTACCCACAATAAGTGTATATGATTTTTCTCTACGTCAAATTCGATGTTCAATTTTGTACTGAATATCAATAATATAGAATTTTCAAAAAATAATAATATAGAGAGATGGATATCAATTGTGGACAAGTTGATGCCAATTCCAGATCATTTAATTATAAAAGAATCATTACGTAGAGACCATCATATTAGTGGCCATTAGACACATAACAAATGCAAGTCAATTTCGGGGTTATTTCTAGTTTTTTCGTCACATCCACGCCCATATGCTATTGTTTTTAAGTAAATTGATCTATAAAAACTATATAAAAATGCACAATAGATTCCACACGCGGCATTTCTAAAAAATAAAATATCCTTCTCAAAAGGAGTACGTGGTAGTATTGCTCGTCCGGGTAAAAAAAGAACAGTTAGGATAGTCACTGTCTATTTATAGAACCAATCCATTCTCAAGTATAACAAAGAATACGAAGATAACCAATGTGTAAAATAAAATAAATTATACGTCATTTATCAGCCTCTTCAATACCAGACTTTGTGCGCCGAAAAGTAGGGAACCAGAAAATGATTTGCGTCGAAGCAAATTAGTGGGAGTGGGCTTGTTCTACGTAATACATCAAGCTATAACAACATTCTGCTTAGTGCTTTAAAAGGTGTCGATCGATGGATGGAATCCATAACATAAACTTGCACTTTGGGTTTTTTGTAAAACTGGTCCACAATACAAAAAATATGTAATTAGCATCCTATCTACCGTGATTTAATTTCAGTTCTTTTAAGATATTCCATAACCTGTGGTCCTCGTTGGTTAATTTCTATTGTATTATTTTTTTTATCAGTAAATTTGTGTATTAATAACCAGATAAAAACGTACAAACACGCAGCGAAACCCACCCATAAGTTTATATTGGTAGTATATTAATTAATTAGACCATAAGTAGGCTTCAGATCAAATAGAAATGAAATTGTGGTGCAAATATATATTACCTTTATAAATAATGAGAAGAAAACTTGCACCGCAAACTTCGGCAGATCTTATCCAATTAATTAATATGATAACAAAATGAAATTAATTTTGTCTAAAATTTCCGACCACATATAAGTAGCTGAAAAATACTATCCTGGTAGGTGATTGTCACTTCTCAGTTTTGGGCTAAAATGAAGTGGAAAGAGAGCCCATTAAACTTGATTAGAGTAGATTGTCATATATATTTATAAAAAATTAATCGGTGTTTATTGGCGAAATTAATTTGTGACTGCCAATTATGCGATGACCCATTCTATCATTAATTTATCAGTAGCGCGTCTGTTTCTTTCATGACAGTCTCTATAAAGACTTATTACTTGGATGGTCTAGTCAAAGATGGGAAACTTACGTTCGACTTCGAATGTTTTGAATTGCAACCCATGTAAAATTTACCTACACATTCAATTAAAACATGATAAAAAGTTATGTCCTTGTTTTTTTATTGAATACAGAAATTTAATATGTTAAAAAAATTCAGACTATTTGTGTGCCACACATGATCTTCGCAAATTATATTTCCAAGGATAAGCATTTCAACTGTCCGGATAAATGAATGATATATGGACCTTGACTTCGATTAAGACCACTATTAATATTGCTGTTTAATAGAATGTAAATTAAGGATTGAACAATCTCTTTATAAACAGGAATTTGATAGTTTTCGATTTGAATGATTGAAAATTTCAGAAAAATATTATTATATATAGTTTTGATCATTTCTAGGTGGATAAAATTGACAATGGAGTTGTCTCCAATCGTATGGAGTGCCCACTAAAGACCAAAATAAATTTGCAAGGACGAGAAATCTTATGCATGAACTAGGACAAACAAACTATGGCAAATTCGGAGCCAAATAAGAAAAAGCCATCCTAATCAGGCACATCCGGCTCACCTTTTACGCATTCTTTTAAATTCCATTAGGACTCATAACTCTATAAATAATAAATAATATTCTTTACATTTTATAAAATTTTAACACAAACCTTCCTATCAACTTCCGTTAGTCTGATAGGCATTCTTTTGTGTTAGTGACTAAAACAGAAAACAAATTCAACTCTAATATTCCCGGAATAAACCTGAGATAAATCTGATTGGTACCAAACAGAGCTTACCAAATAGGCAAACGCTATATCTTCAAAAATAAAAGGCAAACGATATGTCCATCGACGGAGACAAGACTACATCTAACCCCTAACATATCCTTTTTTACATAAGTAGAAATTAGAGGTAAATATATATGATATTTGTATACACTATAGAACTCTTCATATTGATATACATATAACCCCTTACATATCCCATTTCCTTTCTCTTGGAAAAGTGGGACTTTTGGTAAACATGCACGAACTACTGCTTTGATCAGTATAAACACTAATTTGATAATAAAAATTTATTTGTTAATTACTTGATTGTCCAAGCTATCTCAACTTCCATATTTGATGACCTAGCCTGATCTTAGTCTACCACGTCTTATCATTGTGTGTGACTAAAACTTAGCTTATCTTTAATTTGGAGAATATTCGGGTAATAAATAATTTACCTTTTAACAAAAAAGTGTTAAATGAGCTTTAGCCAACCAACAACCATAATCTAGCTATATCCAGCTTTTGGCCGCCTAGTTTACTGATAAACTATCGTAATCGGAGGGGACCAATCATTTCAGGAGTCTTTTCTAGGACATTAGCCTAATGTTTAGAAATTAGAATACGGTGGCCGTGCCAATTTTGTTGAAGGAAGTTTCTTCTACTGCAATTAATTCATAAATTTAGTTTTTCTTATAATGATTTGTATTTATAATTAAATAGAATCGTATATTATTTAAAAATAATTTTATTATATTTTTACGTTTTTAAATTTTGAAATCAATTTTTAAAGTAAAACCAAGCCTATTTTCAGTGACACTAACTCTCATCCGTAGTTCCGTACCCTTTAAATTTGTTGTTCTATGGAACTTAGCGATCGCTTTATTTTTAATGCAAGTTTGGACTAATTCCACAGTGCTTTAATTAATTGCATGCACTGAGACAAGGAGAATGGTGCTTGCCCAATAAATTTAAATGGGCTAATCGTATTAGGGGAAAAGACTTTTTCTTATAACCAGCCTAGGAAGGTGCAGCCGTGCGTGTAATTATAAAATAAAAGTTAAATTTCGTAGTGTACATCAGTAGTTTAAAATTGGTCGAGCAAATGCTATAAAATTTTCTAGTTGTTACTTTACTATTTGATTACATTTTCTGGACAAAAATACACCTAACTATAATTAGGAAAAAATGGTTTAACTTGTTTCAAAAATAAATTTGGAAAAATTCATCTCCATCATATATTCAGAAAAACAAAAAGATAATATTTGTTCGATGGAAGGAAGGAAATAAATATAGCTACCCTATAACCAACCAAGTAGCCTGTAATTTAAAAGTGGGCTCAACTTTTCTTCAACAAACATGATTATGTATATAACTGAATATCATAGACTCTGATCAAATCATATCTAATCATATATTGATTGGGTGCTAATAAAAACATCTCCTAACAATAATAAGCTAGGGTTAGTTATGCATTATTAAATTTCAATTTTTCCAGAAGATACATAATAGGCAAGAATATAACTGGTTTGCTATTTATTCACAAAACAAAACTAATTTTGTTGAAGGTAGCATAATTTGCAATTGTAGTGCGTATGTTATTCACTGGAAGACCATTAAGTCACCGGAGTCCATCATTTTTTTTTGAAAAAGGCTGATCCATCACTTGAAACATTGTTTCCGACGGCTTTCGTCATGCATTTGTAAGCTATCTTCGAAAATGGTTAAATTTCACTTTATTACTTTGAAATTTGGTTCGTGTACTTTAATACTCCGTATTTTTGTAATTACATCAGTAATTTTTAGGTTGTTGGATCAATCTCAATTTACTGTAGGGTATATAAAAATATTTTTAAAAATTTATTTGGAAGGTGTCCACTGAAATTAAAGTAGCTCAACCCTTGGATCTTTTTTAATAAAAACTAAAGCTCAACCCTTGGTTAGATATCAAACGTTAAAATTTTGGTTATCATTTGGATAAAATTTTATTTTTCATAAAGATCTTTTAATTTCATATGAACATTTACACATTATAAAGTGGGTGTCAATTTTTTGCTGGAAACTTGCAACAATAAGAAAGTGCCTGAGCGTTTTAAATTGATAAAATTCAGTTCAACACCTGTGGATGAGTTTTATATTATTTGTTACTAAAATGAAAACGCACCAAGTAGCAATTTTTTTAATTGAAATTTGACGTAAAAATTAAACAAAAGAAGACCCAACTACCGTTGTATATCCGCTCCAATTCTAAAACACAACATGTAGCGCTCGTTACCGAGGAGGAAAAAACATCCAATCCCCTATGAGATTTCTTATTCACGTAAGTGTCATGCATGGCCCAACTAACACTTGAAAACTAAAACGAAATGGAAAAAAACCAAGTCAAAGTAAAATTGATACTTAATGAGTTTTTTTATTGAATAACTTGGTCTTGACCCACAGACACAATTGCACAAATCATGATAGAGTTATTTTATTTTAATCAAACGATTTTGAATTTGAATTTTTAAAAACATACTAGTAAAAATATTTGTGCACATGATTTTTGTAAGATCAAAATCTTACAATCTAATTATTTGATTAATAGGTATTGAGATGTCATGTAGTATCAATCCAAAAAAAAATACTTGTTCATCTGTTGCTTATATAAGCAGGCCTCCATTGCATCTTAATCCACTCAAACAAACACAAGACCTTCTTGTCACAACAAAAAAGTTGAGACAATACTTTTTTCTCCTAAAAAATGGACAAGACAATTGCCATAATTTTAAGTGCCTGTTTGGTACTCATTTATCCTAAAACATTGGTCCAAGGCGGTGACACAACAATAACTTCATGTGCCCAAACCCCATACCCAGAAATATGCAACTATTACATTGGCTCCAATCTTTTGGCCACCCAAAACAAATTACAAACCCAAACCCTAAATAATTTAGGCGACCTTTCCTTGTTGGTCACCATGAACCAAGCCAAACAAGCTCACCAAAAGATCTCATCCATGGACTTGGCCATGTTTGGCTCCATAGCCAAATTGGCATGGTCCGATTGCTTGGAACTGTACGAAAATACAATCGATCACCTTAACCACTCCTTGACCTCGACCAATCCGATCGACGCACAAACATGGCTTAGTGCGTCGATTGCCAACCACCAAACATGCAAAAACGGGTTCATTGACTCCAACTTAACCTCTCACTTGGATCAGTTCCCATCCGCGCTAATAAGCAATTTCTCAAAGTTGCTTAGCAACTCCCTCGCAATAAACAAAGGCGCAATCGTCACAACGAAACAAGGCGGTGGCACCCGGAGGTTGCTCGCGAAGACGGTCGGGGGATTCCCTTCGTGGGTCTCTGCCAGTGACCGGAAGCTGCTTCAAACGTCCGGGGGCGTCAGTGCCGATGTCGTGGTGGCTCAGGACGGGACGGGAAATTACAAGACCATAGGCGAGGCTATAGCTTCAGCATCTAAAAGAGGTGGGAAAAGATTTGTGATTCACGTCAAAAAGGGTGTTTACAAGGAATATGTGGAGATCAAGAAGACATTGAAGAACATAATGGTGATCGGAGATGGCGCCGGTGCTACGATCGTTACCGGAAGCAAAAGTGCCCAAGAAACCACAACCTTTCGCTCTGCGACTTTTGGTACGTATTACTGATTATACTTTTTTTTTATAAAGTCTTAGAATGATCATTTTTCTATTGGTTTTCCAAACTACGTACGGTCACATGCAAAAGCAATATTGAATAGATACTACAAAAAGATGTTACTGCATGTATTACTTTTGGTTAAAACTATTCGATAAAGAGATAATAAATTTTATGACTAATTTATATTCGATACAAGAAAAAAATTTGTGCGACGACCAACATTTACTACTTATGAGATGAAAAAACATGCGCACGAACATTTAATCACCGATTTACTATGCTTGATAAGTTTTGGTTCTATGTTCACAAAATAAATAAAATATCATATCCATTTTGTCAAATTTTACGCTGTAACGTTCAAATAATTGGCCACTCATCATCACACCACCAAAATAAGACGCTGTCACTTTTATTTTTCACAAAAACACAACTTGGAATTAACTAGAAAAATTATAACATATCGTGAGACTAGAACCACATCGCTTTAAGAGTGACGCTCACTTTTTTTTCTTCCTTGAAAATAACTAATCCAAAGGCCAAAAGGCAATTAAATAAAACAAAATATTAATTACCACCAACAAATTCAAAAGCATATCTTGTTAATAGAGCATGTTATTATTATTATTATTACTATAATCATATCCACGTCTACTAATTGCTTAACCATGTAACTAATCAATTTACAAATAATTCCCTACATGCAGCTGTTATGGGCTCGGGGTTCATAGCCAAGGACATAACGTTCGAGAACACCGCCGGACCACAGAAGCACCAGGCGGTGGCACTCCGGTCCGGCTCCGACTTCTCCGTCTTCTACGGCTGCACCTTCAAGGGCTACCAGGACACCCTCTACGTCTACGCCATGAGACAGTTCTACAAGAGTTGCACCATCTACGGCACCGTCGACTTCATCTTCGGAGACGCGGTTGTCGTCTTCCAGAGCTGTAATATCAATATAAGGAAGCCGATGAGCGGCCAGAAGAACACCGTCACGGCCCAGTCGAGGACCGACTCCAATGAAAACACTGGGATCGTCGTTCACGACGGCCTCTTCGGACCTCCGGCCGTCCCAGGGCTCGTTCAAGAGCTACCTAGGGAGACCGTGGCAGAAGTATTCGAGGACTGTGTTCATGAAATGTACCATTGACGGTGTCATTGACCCCGCGGGTTGGTCAACCTGGAGCGGAGATTTTGGGTTAAAGACACTTTACTACGCCGAGTATATGAACACAGGGAGTGGTGCCAGCACAGCCAGGAGGGTCTCCTGGCCTGGGTACCATGCATTGAAGAGCCCGGCGGAAGCGAGCAAGTTTACTGTTGGGAATTTCCTGGCCGGAGATGCTTGGATTCCGGCGACCGGAGTGCCTTTTGATGCTGGCTTGTAGTGTTCTAAAGATGGGTAACGATGAAAGGTGGAGGGAGGTGGTGACTCTAATGTGATTGGACAGGGACCTGATTGAAAAAGTAGTTGCAATTTTCATTTAATTTACATTCCTATTTAAGCGAAAATTGTAGGATTTCACTTGTCATTTTATGTTGTAAAATTTGATTAAAAGATATGTTTTTTTTTGGTGGAATGATTAAAAGATATGTTGTTGTTCATTACTCAGATTTATTATCTAAAGAAAGCTCATAATAATAGTGTATTCATGACTACCTACGCAATTTATACACGACCCTATCAATTTTTTTTTTCATAAAATTCGGATACGAAATTTGCTTGATAATTTACGTATATTACTGATTAAATTAATTCTCGTTGTTCAATCGCACATCTACGTCAAAACGTCAATTAATTGGCCACTTGTACATAATACGATCACTAATAACAAGCTGTCGAGCACTTTCAATACTTAATTGAAATAAAGTCTCCTGAATTTTGGCCCTGAGCTCTGAAATAGTTGTTCGAGATCTTGTGCTTCTCGGAGGAACTTAAAACTAACACCATTACCCGTCGGAAGCGTCTCCAGGGCAGTATCGACTCCGTAGGGCGTCCATTATTTTGCTTCCTCGTGATTATTTTATTGATCAGTTTCGGCCAACAGAATGGAAATAATAATTCACATGCATTAGGCATGTATATTTTTAATGTCAGTATATATATAAATATATATACTAATTTAAATATTTAGTACAAAAATGTAACGCTATTCAAAAAAATATGTCCAACTAACATAAATTAGTCAGATTTAGATGGGTTCAACCGAAAAAACAGGTATAAATATGGAGAGGGAGTAGCGGAAATAGTTAGTTCGTGCTTTATTTTCGATAATCCAGTTGATAAGATCAATTATCCATAGTTAAACGAATTAATAAAAAAAAACTAAAGTCAGATTTTGATATCTAAAATTCCATCTCTTAGCTCTACTACAATAATTAAATCCATTTGGTCTATTTTTTTGGAGGGTTGAAAAATTCTAGATGGAAGTACTATAATAGTTTGGATTTGTGGATTTATTTAGTCCATACTGGTTAATGACGATGGTGCCTAATTATATAAACTATAACACAATTTTTAACTGACTAGCCCGGCTACCGAGCAACTAGGATCATAAAAGGAATTGAGTATGGTTGTGATTAATTAAATTATGACATCGATATAACCAATTAAAGGGGGCCCATTGTACGGAAACGAAAGATAACAGTGTATTTATAATTGCATAACGAGACCGTCTAACCAACGATTGTTCATCTCTCAGTCGCCTAAATAAGATGTAAGAATAACCAAATACGCATAAAGCTGCCTCTTAATCTACGACATAGACTTCCTACCAATTACCAAACAGATGGGATCGTTACGGTCAGCAAGTGACGACACCAAATACGATGATCTTGCGTGTTTTAAGTAATTAAAATATGAAATTGAAATATCAAAAAGTAATTCTTGGTTCAGGTTTTCTAAATGTAACAGGTACGAGACTCGAGATTTTATTTTTAAACATAAAATTTTGGTTCAGAGTATAGCTGTAACACCCCGTGCGATCACGAGATGAGTAAAACTAGCATAGACATGACGCAGACATAGTAAATGAAAATTATATCCAAGGTCACATGCTTTTGTTATGCAAAAGATGGTGTTGGATCATTCTCTCTCATGTGCAGCTCAGTGGGGGTTTATGTGATGACGGTTGGAGCAGATCGGCCGGTGAACTCTTGCATCTTTGATAGTTTGAGAGCAACCTCCACCTGCAAGGTCGTAAAATTGTGGGAAATGGGATCGTGATACTAATGAGACAACCGGAATGGAAGTAATCAGGCGTATGATCGATCTTACAAGGGGAGCCAGCGCATCATGAGATTCTCTCCCAGTCTTTGAAGGTTCTTTCTCGTACTGCTCAATGTATAGCCGGATGGTTGCGCCTTCGGAGCCAGTTCCGGAGAGGCGGAAAACCTGCAGCCAAATATCACAGCTTGAGGGTTCTTGTAGTTATTTCATAAGCACATTAATTGCTTAGTGGTGTACCTCTACCATACTCCTGATTATCTATCCAACCATAGTGTTTAGACCTACGCTATAAACGAAAAAAAGATTCTTCTTACCAGTCGTGATCCATCCTCGAACAAGTATCGTATCCCCTGGTGCTTTGAAATGGAGCCATCTACTGGGTCTTTGTACTCGAATTCATCGCCATGGACAACCTTGGCCACATCAGATCGTACTCCCTTCACAATCCTGGACAAGAATAAGGTAGCAAGTTCTTTAAAATATGCCACAAACCGACCAAAAATAGAACATTGTGTTGACATTATTAAGTGCACAAACTCACCCATGCTTTCTATGCTCAAACTAAATATTCACCAGGTATAGGATGACATCTAAATCATGTCATCCCCTATGGAACTATTTCAATAATTTTATAGGAGGAACATTGTTTCTCGTGTGTAATCCAATACAAACAGAATAAGAACTAGAGAGGACCCGGAGTTATCCCTTTAGATTACCAAAAATATTCTGGCAGACTAAAATGGAGATAACTTCAAACAGAAAAAATGGAATGAGCATGAATGTATTCAGAATTTATCAATTCTTACTTGTTAACTTCATCAAGCGAAGATTGCAGCTTGACCAAATAGGCCATGAGGTCCTTTGCCGCACCAGCATCAACATTCTGCACAAGATATGCTCTTAGATTCAGCTGTATGGGAGATTTATCTTTTAAAGGTGAATGACAGAATTTGAGAATGAATATAAGACCTCGTAGTCGTATCTCGTGTAGTAGTGACGGCCGTAAGTAGTCCAGTGGTTACGGACTATATCCTCAACACTAACGAGTTTACCTCCATCAAGGTTGTCCTTGTTTTTGGAAGCCAAAATTGAAAGCCAAGCAAGAACAGCCCAGATTCCATCCTTTTCACGTATATGGTCAGAGCCTGTTGATAAATGTCATGATAAAAACTCAGCACATAACAATCATTCGTAGAAGCAACTGCATAGCGTATCATAACTGACCAGTTCCAAAGCTCTCTTCCCCGCAAACTGAACAGAGACCAGCATCCATTAAATTACCGAAAAACTTCCACCCAGTTGGAACCTGGGAACTCAAATTAAAAACAAGACAACAACATGTAAGTATAAGAAGCACAGGGAGATCGATCATTCCAATGGGAGATTCAATAACACACCTCAAAAAACTTCAAGTTAAGTTCTTTGGCAACAACATCAAGAGCAGCGGAGGTTGGCATACTCCTGCAAGAGGGGAACAGGAGAAATCAGGTCATTGGCACACAAAAACATCAACTTCACTTATTTTGGTACATCCAGTAGATAAAATAGAAGATGCATACACTCTTAAAAGAACAAGAAAAAAACAATCCACTAGATATCTGATTAAATCATGGAAGGCTGAGATGACAATCCTCATATGTCCATCAGAAAAGAATTTCAGACACAGATCATGCAAAAAGGAAAAATATAAGCTAAATAGAAAGATGATGGACCTGGCAACTCCCTTTAGTCCACCAGAAAAGTATGGAATAGCTTCGACTGCATTGGCCGCAATGATAGCAACAGAGTCCGATGGAGTAACAAAGAACCTGAAAATAGGCCAAATTGTTTTAAAGACACAACAATGATATGGATAGTAGTCCTTCCCATCCCTGAGCACAAGCATACCTTTTACCAAGGACCATATTACGATCGGCATCACCATCAGCAGCAGCACCAAACTCAGGTGGCTCAACTTCAGAGCTTGATTTACCCAATCCCATACGTGCAACTAACTCCTTAGCATAAGTAAGATTGGGATCTGGATGGCCTCCCCCAAAGTCCTCCTATTGACATTGAGCAAGAACAAAAAAACAGAAAGTTAGTGATTCATATTTCCGCAAGTCATGAGCACCATTCCAGCCAAACAAAAAATAAGGACCTTCGGAACACAGTTCAACAAGGAACTCTCTTTTGCACCAAGCTCCTCGACAAAGATACGGTTTGCGTAGGCACCAGCAACTCCATGTAGTGCATCATAACTAGCCACAACATATCCAGGTAGAATCAGATGAACATCATCATGCACATAAGAGGTGAATACATTGCCTGACTCAAGACCACATGCTCACCAGAATGTGAACTTGGGAGATGAAAGCAGCTTCCGAATAGACTCGAAGTCAAAAATAGACCTGAGCAATTAGTTACCATAGTTAGAAGAAAGAGAACGAGAGTTTTATCTTGATCAAAACCTAAACTATAGTTTTCCCACGGCTTATCCCACACTTCACCTTCGATAAAAGAATGGATGCAATTTCTAAGCAATCAGATCAACAATGATTCACAAGAAGTTAAAGCATGGATCAGGACAACAAGAGAATATAACTCAAGGCTAAAGACATTATACTTCTAAGCAAATAGGGGGAAAAGAGTCCACCGAGGAGGAGCAATGAGGGAATGGTTTTTACTACTTCAGTAATTTTTCCCAGACCTGCGTCCTAAGATCACTAGGTGTCAAAATGCTAAACTTTGGGTAAATTGTTATCAAGACCCACAGAAGTAGCTTACTTCATCAACTTCACATAATCATCAGCCGAGTCAAAAACCTCTACATCAAATTGTCCATCTGGGCCAGTAAAGTTGGTTACACCAATGGAAGAAATATCAACCTGAATGCATACGATAAATTGCAACCGATCACGAGGCTGGCTAATCCACACAAAAAAAAAACAACTAAAAGATGCAGATATATGGAGTTGAGGAGACTACATCAGGTAGATCAGCTGTCAGGTACTCTTTGATTGTTTTGGTGTTCTCATATATCTTGTCAGTAATTCCCTCCGGAGCTGGTCCTCCATTTTCCATGTTATATTTGATTCCAAAATCCTGAAGATATATAGATAGTGCAAATAAATAAAACTGCTATAATCCAAAAATTAGCAAATAAACTATCAGCTCAATAAATGGAACTGGCAGAAAAATCTGACCTCGTGAGGACCTCCAGGATTATGACTGGCTGTCAATATAAATGACCCGGTAGCTTTGGATCCCTGAAAAAATTAAGAAACAGAATGCCAATACTTTGACCACGTGATTTTTGAAAAGATTATAATATTGCTTGCATTTACTCGAGTTTCACTTACATCTGCTCCAACTCGTTCACGTATTACAGCTGACACAGCAGGGGTTGAAAGCAGACCATTCCGGCCTACCCAAACACGTCTCACTCCATTTCCTGCTGCCATTTTAGTGATGATCTGCCAATTCAATCACAAAACTTCAAACCAAATAAAAGTTCTGTCCAAAAAATGGTGTAAGCAAGGGTAAACCATCTCGCATCAACAGTAGGCAAAGAGAAACAAAGAATTTGAACGAGAATCACTGTTTACAACATAATTAGAGATGCACAAAAGCATATAAACTAAGACACGTATAAGATGATGTTGTGCACTGAACTCGATATTGTAGATAGTTGTCTTGATCTGAACTGCAAAGGCAAACCCTATGTAGTTTACCTGAATGGCATCTTTCGAGTAGTAACGGCCATCGCCAGAAACAACAAGCGTGGCACCTGTTACATGAAAAGAGTATCTCAGCATATTATTTGAGAAAGTGAGCAACGGAACAGAAGTACGCTACCCCTAAAAAACTTAAGAAGGCTCGCAGCCTCCGATCAACAACTCAAGAGCAGATAACAGCATTCACGAACGAACTCATTACCTCTGACTTTCTCTGCCGTCAAAGCATTGAACGTCGCCTGCACAAAGTTCTCCAAGTAATGCGGCTGCACAAACACTTTCACCTGCAAAACAAAATTTATCCATATAATAAATACATGGAAATTCATTCGCTGAACAATTCGACCAGCTATATAACCAAATCAACAAACATTACCAAAGCAACACAACAAATACCTCCGATCAAGAACATCACCAAGTATATTTAAGGTTCCAAGCTCCAAAATGTAAATACCAACGTAACTAAATAATTTGAGATCCAATCGAACATCGTCACGATATTTTGTAGCTCAAATCCACTAGATCTATCCGATCACCAATTTGATTCAAAGAAAAGAAACCGTTAGATCCAAGCCGCAACCAGCATTGCATCACTAAACTGCATCGGAAGTCGCCTTCCTTATAACGGTTCAATTTCCACATCAATAAAATTCAAATTCACCGAAATAATAGTGAAAGATCCGAATCCGGAGCTCCGATCAACCAAATCCAAGGGAAGAAATCGGAAAAGGATAGAGAAGAGCGAACCTTCTTACGGAGGCCGGAGGTGCCGGGCTTCTGGCCGTCGAAGGGCGTGGTCTCCACGCGCGATACGTTGAACGCCACCATTTCTCCTCTCCGTTTTTCTCTCCCTCGCCTCGCGCTTCGGTTGATGATCAGATGAACAGCTTGAACACAGAAAAATCGAGAACCGTTGAGAGAGAGAGCAGTGAGAATTATATATACACAGGGAGAAGTGATGGTGTTTAATTTTGGGGGCTGACGCGGGCACGTGGCAGGATCCGATGAACCGTAATTGAACTAATATAAATTTAAGTGGCAATAATTTTATAGAAACTATCTTGGATAAAATATTTAATACTAATATTTTTTTTCGTGTAGGAAGAGAGAGAGAGTGGGAGAAAAAGAGGGGCGGTGGGGAATAACTCAATAAAGTAAAGCGGGGAGGATTATTCGGGTATTTTTATTTTAATTAGGGAGTGGCTGGGGGAAAATGTGGCCTTTTTTGAAAGGCGGGTGGGTGTTTAGAATTTGAGGATTAGCTTCATCTTTTGATTGGGACGTGACCAATGCTCTCGATTTTCTAAGTTATTTTGTGTCTCTCTCTGTGTTCATAATTGCCGGTCTGAGATTTTTTAAGGTTTTTTTTTAACAAATTGTCCTCAGGTCTCTGTCCTTTGCTAAAATCACTATTTTCGTCCCTACTGTTTCGAAAAAGAGTTTTTCGTCTCTCATCTTTGCTTAATTAACACCCTTAGGTCCCTGGTGCCGGAATCGGAAAATTTCTCCGACACCCAGGGACCTAAAATGTCTCATTTGCCCTTGCGTTCAAAAGTTAAAAAAACACTGTCGTGAGAGGGGAGGAGGAGGGAGAAGGATGATAGGAGAAGGAGGATGGAGGAGGAAGAGAGAGGTGGGAGGATAGGTTGAAAAGGAGGACGGAGAAGAAAGATAGGAGGAGGAGGAGAGAGGTGGAAGGAGGAGGGCAGATGAGGGGAGGAAAGGAGGAAGAGGGGGAATGGGGAGGGCGAAGTAGGAAAGGTCCGAAAGGAGGAGAAAGAGGACTCTGTTTTTTTATATTTTTGACTAAGAGCAAAAGAGACATTTTACGTCCCTGGGTGCCGGAGAAATTTTCCGATTCGGGCACCAGGGACCTAAGGGTGTTAATTAAGCAAAGATGAGGGACGAAATCCTCTTTTCCGAAACAGTAGGGATGAAAATAGTGATTTTAGCAAAGGTCATGGACCTGAGGACAATTTGCTTTTTTTAAAAAAAAAATCTATTACTCACTAATTAATTAGCTCAAATGCTAATCAAGACTATAAAACGTAATTTCCTGGATCGAATCTATAGTTTTTTTTGCAGTTTCGGAACTTAAAATCGGAATTTTGATCAAATTATAATAATAATTGTCACATCTTCATATAATTGGCAGGGCACAAGTTAGTGATGTATTTGGTTAATGATATGCATTATGATCTTAACAGGGCCAGAAAGGATGTAAAACATGCGTAGAGAGGAGGCAATTGCACGTTGCACATGCGGATGGAAATTGTTTTAATCACGTAACTACACGGATTCAGCAAAATTCTTCCCTCCCTTTCTCTCGATTAAAAGGGACTTTTAATAAAGCGATGAAGATGCTCGATTATTCCTCATCCCAACTTTTTCTTTTGATCCTCTAATCTATTATCATTTTATCCACAAAGCGTTGGTAAACTCGTCGTAATTTTAATATCGCTAAATTTGACAGGTCCTGCGAATATATTGATGAGGGCCAACTCCAGTCCCGACGCCTCATCAAATTTCGTCCCTAAATTTCAACAAGTTGGTTTTGCATTTGGGCTTGTATTTGAGCTCCATTGGGCTCACAATCTATAACTTTTTAGGCCTGGGTACCCGTACAGTCTAACGTGGTGAGTGGGCAGCCCGTTAACACATAAATGCCTTGGCCTCGCGAGGCGGGATCTGAACACTCGTAACCCAAAACGGCGAAGAATCAAATG
>SOPF01026797.1:0-16241 GCA_012979155.1 Hypericum perforatum
TCAAATAACTCTTTGATGTATAGCAATGTTAAATCACTCTCATTCAGTTGCTCAACATCAAACAAATCTGTGGAGAAGTGACGAAACTCGTCCAAAATCAAATTCTCACCCACAATCTGATTTTTAGGCTCCGAATCACCATTTTCAAATTTTGCATCCACAACTATAACCTTCAATGCCACGACTTCTTCAACCAAAGGAGTAATGATAAGCTTAACATCACGACCATAATATGCATCCCAAAAGTGATCCCATTTTTCTCTGGCCAGATCAAGCACTTCCTCAGCTTGCTTAGGAAACAACTCATAGATCAAGAAATCTCTCATTGTAATCCAACAAGAAATTTTCTTTTGACCTTTTCTCTGCCTTTTAGCTTGCAAGTCACACCACCACATACAAAGATCGAATTGCAAGTGGAATTCAACGAATTGCAACTTAGCAAATTCAGAATATTCCTTATGGCAGAAAAATAAATCGATCTTCACAAGCCAATTGATGAATTCGACTTTCTGAATTCATCTATCAAGAATAGGAATGTCACACGCAATAGGAAAATCCAAATGAGCCATAAGATCTCTGAAATTAGTTTGAAAGTATACCTCCAGAATTTCAGATTTAAAACCCAAACTCTCAATATGGAAATTGAGTAGATCTGACGAGGCTCTGATACCACCCGACGTAGCATGTAGAAGCTTGATCAAATCAGATTGGTTGAATGCAAACTATGATAACAAAGTAATGATAAACTTCCACTTAAAACTTCCACTTGACATTACGCGCGGAAGCAAACAAATAGATTGGATGATTGAATAAATGTAACCGGATAGATAACCTTTAATCTGCTCCTCACGAAGTGCAACTAGAGGGTTGCTTGAGTTCACAAGCGGCCAACTAGGGCAAACACACACAGAATTCAGAGTCCACCGAATCAAATACTTGGAATCCACCAAGTAGACAATAGGAATGCACCCAAAGATTATGACAACAACCTAATTCTTTCTGAATTATTTTCCAATATGATTGCACATTACATAATCACATTCCTATTAATAAGGAAGTGTAAAAACAAAAATAATAATGGCATTAAAGTGCTAAGCCTTTCAGAATTGCAGAATTCAAGGAATCTGATTACAATGACATTTATTACTACTTATTGGCATTCATAACTACCTTATTATATCAGAATAGAGGTTACATCAAAGTCCTAAAGGTTGAGGGCAAATTTTCTTAAGCAATTGGGCTAGAATGTGCAAGATAATGGGCCTCCCTTGATAGACCAGCAATGCATCCAAAAATTGACAATCTCTTTTCATGCAATCACCATGTATTGAGAAAACGTCTTATGTCAGCAAGTAGAAGACGGAGTACTATGCCTATATAAAGGACGTCCGAGGAAGGCAGGATCATCGATCAATCAATCAATCTATCTATCAATCAATCACCAAACACAAATCAACTCAAGCTCCAACTTTTATTGTAGTCTAGGTAGTAGTTTAGGAGTAGAAGTAGTCTGACTCTGGCCACCCTTTGTTACTCTTAGTTAAGCCGACCTTGGGACGAGCCTTTAAAGCCATCACAAGATTGATCTTGACTCTCACGACCCTTTTCACCCAACATTATTTTTGGAATGCTCGGTGAGACTAGGAGGACGTCTAGAGAAGGTGGTTTAACTCGATCCAACCAAGATGGGCAAGAACAACAAGGAGACTTCACCATCCTCTTTTCGACCCCTAGTTAAGAAGAATACGACTAACCCGGCTCTCTCCCTCAGAGCTAAACCTTTTGAATACCCTACATAGTACCAAAAGAACATCTGTTGATGAAACGGCTCCCACAAGGAGGCTGATCCCTCCTAGGAGGAACAAAGATATGGCTTCCAAAAGGAGGCCAACCCCTCTCCAGAGGAATGACAACAAGGCTTTCTCAAGAGAGCCAGCCAGTCAAGAACATGTATTACAGAAGGTGTTAGAAGCCATGTCCAATCGGCTAGAGCACAAGATAGAAGACATTGCTATCAAAGCCAGGTCTACATCAACCTGACTCGACTGACTAGCAGCTAATAACAAGAAAGCTTTCGAAGAGACACACGAAAGATTTGGGAAGATTGTAACAGGGAGCAAGCTCTCTCACTACCAACTCACTCACATGATCGACCAAGTGTATGGGTACGTGGATAAGTCAATCTACCAAACTACTAGAGATCACTATAACAACATTGTGGATTTTTTTAATAGTACTGTGGCTCTTACTGGTTGCTTCACGTAAGCCAATATTTAAAAGCTCAAATCTACTTCAAATCTACCTAAAACTGGATGACCAGTCATCTGTTTGTACTACCTAGCGTTCGCCAACTAAGGGTGGCATGCACCAACTTTTCAATTTATCACTAACTTGAACTCTGGCACACGCCAAAAACATAAGGCGCGAGCGAAAAGCTCTCAAACAAACAGACCTGGCGTACGCCAACTAAGGGTGGCGTATGCCAAGCTATTAGCAGATTTGCAATAGATTACAACAATGAGTAAATATGAGTTTTGTCGATCCACAGAGATTGAGTTTGACTACTCTAAGGTTTATTAACTTACCTAGGATCAGGTTATGAAGTTTGGTTGTCTACACAAGTGATCTAAACACAAAAGCACAAATTTAAAGCTAACAAGTTCTAACACATAGATAGATATGTTATAAAGCGGAATATCAACAACTCAAACACTCAACATGAATAAGGTGCCTAAACCAGCAACATAACCATAAGACTTAGAGGGTTTAAAGTGTATATGATGTGGTTCGAGTAAATCTTAGGCAACTAATCCTCACTTTCGCATAAGATTAGCCAAAGTTGTTCCTAAACTAGACTTAGAATGATTAGATATGCTCTTTCAACCCCACCAACCATCTAAACTAGCAAAGAACCAACTATATGCTATACTCCAAGAACAATGAGTAAGTCACCAAGGAGATTTCTCTCCTAGCAAGAGTACTCATCATTAAACCAACCTATTCATCAATTGTATCTCCTTTCGATCTCAAGCTTTGACTAGCTACCAAGGCTTGGTGATCAAGCAAGTCTAAGAAATAGGATCAAGCACATTGATAAGAACACATACAAGACCATACACACCTCCTTACAGTGGCTACATCTAAGGTAACAAGGCACCAAACTCATATAACTACTCACACATACTAATATATAACATCATAAGCATAAAACATAGACAAAAGTAGAAAGGAGGGAGACTTAACAAGACTCCAAGCTCCCTCTCCTTAAGTCCACGTTCTTCAGAGAAAATACTTCTATATTTACTAATATAAAGTTGTGTTATGTCTTGTTTCCTCCCTTTTTTTACAAACCAAAGGCAAAAAGCCTTATATAATTACTAACTAAAGGAATAGTTAAAAAAATATCTAAAACTAACTTAGCTAACTAAAATATCTAAGCTAAAATATCTTAAAATGTCAGCCAATCTTGTCCCCCTTCCATTCAGAAAGCTCTAAACTGACTTAAGATATTTTCCTAAATTGTTTGTCCAACACTCAAATTATTTTCCTTCTGCTCGACTGGTCTGGCATATGCCAGCTACACTTGGTGTGCGCCAGATCTTCATGATTTCCATCCTCGAGTGCATCGATCGTCTGAGTGAATGGTCATCTGAGTAACGGCTTCTTGGTATGTGCCATGTAGGCTTGTCGTGTGCCAGCTTCCCATTCTTTGCATTCTTTGGCTTTTCATCTTCCTTCTCGTCCTTGGCTTCACGTATCCGCTCGATCATTCTCCACTTCTCCTCGAATAGGCTCCTAAAAACAAAACACAATAAAAAATGATAAACTCAACATAAACATACAATAAACGAAAACTAACATAATGACAACTAAAACAAAACTAAATCAACCTAAAACACTAAGAACGATCTACTAAAACGACATAAATAATGAGTGTTTTTGACATTCATCACACTCCCATACTTGAATCTTTGCTTGTCCCCAAGCAAAACCCAAAATATGGACAACCTAAAAGAAAATCAAAGAAAAACAAACACATAATAAGGTAAAGACGTGGCATGAATCAAACAGCACTTAACTTCCCTCAAAAATATCAGCTTATATCAGAATGAAATCGTAAACTAAGTTCAACAATTCAAAATGCAAAGCACAACCAAGAAGTAGACACCTCAACACTCAATTGTTTAGACAAGTGTTAACTCTATGTAAAAGACACTAGAAGGTTGAACTTACGAGGATGGCAAAGTCTTTCACTCATATAATCTGTATGGTCAACTTCCTATCACTAACATACTTGTCAATATATCTCAAAGCATCCTACGTCCTACTCAGCATTATCTAAAAGTCATAAAGGTCGCTAATGATCAGGGGGTCTTTTCATCAGGTTATAATGGGGCTTAAGGTAAAGGTGAGATAAAATATATGGATGGTAGCTAAACCACCCAATCCAAGGATATGTTATAAATGCAACTAATCACTCGTCTAATCTAAGCACCCTCACATATATAACAAAAATAAACACACTCCCCAAATATCCAAATAACCTAAGACCGGGAAGCACAAGTCTTATCTAGAAAACATACCTTATTCAAATACACATTCTTTTTTGCTTCTTTTTCTTTTCTTTTCTATTTTTTTACTACTTCAAACAACTGTACATACATAGCACATTCTAGGCAAAAACTCGGCTTCTAACATGGCCATACTACCACATCCCAACAAATATAAACCAAATGAAACCCAAGCTATCAACTAAACCCAATACACATGCAACCTATAAGTCCTCGAATCGGATGATCAAAGGTAAGGAAGATGGATGATATAAGGTTTGTAGTCGGCTTCCTAATCTAAGATCAAAAAAAGGCTAGGTTCAACGAGTTTAACCAATGGATACATATGGGATTTTGTCTCTAAAGCTCTAGGCTCAATGTCAAAGAATGCCCCCATCGTCTCACTAACTTCCAAACAACCTAGACTATGATAAGTACTAGTAGGATACCTCGATCAACTGACTTAATATGCACCTCATGAAAAATATAGAGATGGATGTCTCTTCCTTTGGCTCAAATACTCATAAGGTACACTCATCAACCCTCTAGTCTAGTCTATATAGTGAAACCACTAATCTAAATAATAGAGTGCGAGATTTACCAATTCCTAGGCTTTGCGCTCGAATTATATATCTAACTAAGAATATGGCAAAATTCTAATACAAGCAGAAAATTTTTGAGGGGGGTCACTTTTTTGAAAAAAATCATGCCAAGTCTAAACCTAAACATAACAACCTAACATGCTAACATACTAAATAACCTAAAAGGAAGATTCCTAGAAGGAACCCTCTGCCACACTTGAATGTCACAATGTCCTTAGTGTGTCTAAGATACTAATAAATACCTAATCAAACAAATAAAACAAAGTTGAGACAGTTTTATCCCGATGACCTAGTACATTATGAAGCATCAAGGAGATTTAACCCTAAAGCGCTCAAAATAGGAACACTTCCACACTAAGTCACCAAAGATATGAAAAACTATCTCAAAACATAAAGACAAACAAACATGCTAAACATTAACTCATTAATGACTCGTTATGTAGACCACCTTCTTGTGACCTTTTTGGCTTTAAGCCTAATAGGATCATCTTCTAGTAGTATAACACAATTATTAAATGAGTTAAAAACACACAAAACTCAAAAACAAAGTCAAAATACATGAAAATAAATAAACAAACTACTAAAACAAATAAAATAAGCAACTAAAATAAATAAATTAAAAATTAAAGGAAAAAGGAGCTCCCTGTCAATCATCTGCTGGAGGAGGTGGTGGTGGTGGGAATACAAAACCACTACCAAAGTTCTCCACCCAGGTGCACATCCACTCAGCATGCGCTCGCTGCTGCTCCATATGCTCCTACTAGAAAGTCATGTGAGCTCTCTATTCGGCATAGAATGCCCTCTGCTCCTCTCTCTCTGAGCTCCAAGCTTGGCCTCTATGCGAGCATTATAGTCATACTAGCAGTCCCATCTAGTCACGTTGCTAACTACGTAGTTCTACAGTTGTATGCCGTATCTATGAAGCTACTCTTTGTGACTTTATAGCTACACCTGCAATGCAGCCAACTAGTCACATAAATAGTCCATATCCCTCATCGTGATGTCCAGGCTCCTGCTGCTCCTGCTGCTCCTCTCTCTATGTTGGCACCCTTCCTGGTGCCCCAAGGCATTCCTAAACTGCCCTCCTCTCTCCCCAAGGCTTGTACTCAACAATCTCTTCCATCTCTCATCGTCCTCTTGATCAGCTTGCTGTAGCTTAGCTTCTGAATGTTGAGCCATATTGGCTCTCTAATAGTCCCCTGAAAAGCTGCAAACTTCCTCAGGAAAAAGTGACGAGCAATGCAAGAGATAATATGTCCTAAATACAGATGCCTAGGTCTATCAGCTATAGAGCGTGCAAAACAGTCCATGACCAGAGAAAAAGTGCTAAAAGGAAGATCATGGCAAAGATAGTCAATAGTATAGAACTGTGACCTAAACACCTTAGACTCTTCAAAATGTCCACTAAATGTCAAGGTCATGAATCAGTGGAAGATGCCCAGATATGGCTCCCGGATCAGAGCACTAGGCACCTTCCCTGACTCATACCTATCAAAACCAATAATCTCCTGCCACATTAGATGGGCATCATCAGTAGGAGAAAAATCTAATGCTTTGCCCCTAAGCTGGAGCTCTAATACAATATTAAACTGATCAACATCCATGCTCAACTCTCTACCAAATATACGTGCAGAAAATGATCACCTATCTGAGAAAATCTGCAAAGTACAATAAAATTCTAGAGAGATCTCCTACCTAGCCATGATGCTCCTATCAGCAAAGTAAATCCATCCCCACTTTTCTATAGCAGCTATCAATTCAACATCAACTCCTATCTTTTGCATATTAGCCCAGTCTACCCTAAAGTGACTTAAAGTAGGGAGATCTGATAAAATTTGATACCTATCTCCCTCCCAATCTTCATAGATTGCGAAGGGAGCACTGTAGCGGCATTGAATGTCAATCGGATTTACTTCAGGTGCGGCTATTTGTATGCGCTTAGATACGCAAGTGCAACATGGTTAGCTTGATCTTGTAGCATCTGCCATCGTAGAATGTGTTTCGAGTGTTGGGTATTGTGATTGGAAGGTTGGATGATGTTGGGTTCGTCAAGATTGTCAGTTTTTGGGATTTTAGTAGAGTGGGTTTTGTTTTTATATGAAAAATAACGCACCCCCGATGGTTTTAAATTCAAATCTGCCCGACCTGGCATACGCCAAGTCTGTTGGCGTGCATTAGTTCTCTCCTTTTCGCAAATCCTGGTGTATGCCAGCCTCATTGGTGTGCGCCAATTCTCTTTGACACACATGACATGGCGTGCGCCATATCCCTTGGCGTGTGCAAAATATGTACATACCTCAAAAATGATATACTTCATATATAGACATACTACATAATACATATTAAAGATCACACAAAAAAAACAAACACGCTAATCTAATTTTTTTGGCTTTTATTTATGCTGCGTTCCTGAAAAGCTTGAAAACCAGATGCCCTATCAGCATAGGTCAAAGGTGCAACTTTGACTTTCGCAAGTCACACAACTCATGAATGGCATACCATGACAAACTACCTCTTCGTGCAACCTTTTTGGGTTTAAGCCTAATAGGATCACGATGTAGTAGCACAGTATGCTCATTTTGCGAGTTAGTGCTATTCTTGCTACAGTTTTCATCATGTTCTAATTTTCTGCACCTTGGATAAAATTCAAAATGCTTGATCCTTCTCTTGTAGGAACTCTTTGAGGTTCCCTGAGAGTATCTCAAGAAGTTTTCATCTCGTCTCTCAATTATCAAGGTCTCTTGTGCTCGACAGAGAATGATGAGACATATGTTAATTGGAATCTTCCTAAAAACTAAAACACTAACCAAACGAATATACTTAGCACAAAACATCCTATTCTTTATTCTCTGTAGGTAAAAGAGCCTTACTCTGTTCCTTTTATTCATGCACTAGATAGCATATTAATCAATTGCACCTCTGCATCTCAATTAATATCGCCCTCTCCAATGTAGATTTTGCATCATTGGCCATTAACTCGATAAACTATCCCGTTGCTATTTTTCAAATCAAGTGCTCTGAAAAAGAACACTTTAACAATTTGGTACGGGCCGCTCTACTTGGATTTGAGCTTCCCCGGGAAGAGTCTTAGTCGTTAGTTATAGAGAAGAACATGTTGCCCTTCCTTAAAATCTTTTTTGATGATATGGGCATCATGTCTTCTTTTGGTCCTTTCCTTGTAAAGCCTTGAGCTTTCAAATGCCAAGTCTCGCATTTCATCCAACTCTTCAAGTTAGAGGATTCTGTGCTCTTCGGTCTTTTTGTAATCATAATTAAGGGTTTTAATGGCCCAAAATGCATGATGCTCAAGCTCTATTGGAAGATGGCATGCTTTGCCATAAATAAGCATATATGGCAACATTCCTATAGGTGTTCTAAATGCCGTGCGATAAGCCCATATGGCATCATCGAGCTTATTCGACCAATTCTTCCTTGCTGTTTCGACCGTCTTTTCCAAGATTTTCTTGAGCTCTCGATTGGAAAGCTAAACCTGTCTGCTAGTTTGGGGGTGATAAGGTGTTGCCACCTTGTGCGTTACCCCATATCTCTTTAATAGGACTTCAAATTGCTTGTTGCAGAAATGTGACCCACCATCGCTGATTATAGCTCATGGCACTCCAAATCTCGAGAAGAGTTTTTTAAGAAATTGGATAACTACTCGAGCATCATTTGTTGGTGACGCCAAAGCTTCTACCCATTTTGAAACATAGTCTACTCCTACTAACATATACTTATTGCCATATGATGTTGGGAAAGGACCCATAAAGTCCAACCCCAAACATCAAAGAGCTCAATCTCTAAAATTCCAGATAACAACATCTCATTCCTCTTTGAGATGTTTCCCGTTCTTTGGCAGCGGTCATACTGCTCAACATAACTACATGCATCCCTAAAGATGAAAGGCCAATAAAAACCACATTCGAAAACTCGAGATGCGGTTCTTGAAACTCCATAATGACCTAAATAGGGAGTGTTATGATATTGCTCTAAAATATTTTCTACTTCCCAACTAGCAATGCAATGTCAAAGAACCTCGTCACTATACCTCTTAAAAAGGTAAGGATTGTCCCAAATATATATATGAACATCCCGTAGAAATTTCTTCCTTTGGGAAAAACTCAGATCTGTCGGAATAATTCCTCCAACTTAAAAGTTGGCATAATCCGCATACCAGGGAGCTTCTACTCTACTCATTGTCATAAGAGTTTCATCCGGAAACTCTTCTTGAATATTCCCTTCAATCTCCATACCATCGCTTTTCTCTAGCCTAGAGAGGTGATCTGCAATAAAATTTTCTGCTCCTTTCTTATCCTTGATGGACAAGTCAAATTCTTGGAGTAACAAATCCAGCGCATCAAGCGAGGTTTCGCATCTTGCTTTGAGAAAAGATATCTCAAAACTGCATGGTCAGTATATATTATAACTTCCAAACCAAGCAAGTACGACCTGAATTTGTCACATGCGTAAACAACAGCAAGCATCTCCTTCTCTGTGGTTGTATAATTGAGTTGAGCTCCTGCCAATATTCTACTAGCATAGTAGATGACATGGAGCTTTCCCTCTTTCTTCTGTCTAAGCACACAACCCAAAGCGATATCACTTGCATCACACATTAATTCGAATGGAAGTTTCCAGTCCAGTGATGAAATCACTGGAGCTGTGATAAGAGCTTTCTTTAGAGCATCAAATGCCTCAAGGCAGTGCCCATCAAAGTTGAAGGATACTTCTTTAACCAGCAAATTTGTTAGAGGCTTAGCAATTAGAGAGAAGTACTTGATGAACCTTCTGTAAAATCCAGCATGACCCAAAAATGCTCTAACTCCTTTTAACGGTGGTTGGTGCATCCATTTTCTCTATCGCCTCAGTCTTAGCTCTATCTACTTCCATACCAGCTCTAGAAATCTTGTGCCCTAGGACTATTCTTTCATCTACCATAAAATGGCATTTTTCCCAATTGAGCTCTAGATTCTTTTCCTCACATCTCTTCAATACTTTGTCTAGATTGTCAAGACAATGATCAAACGAGTCTCCAAAAGTAGAGAAGTCATCCATGAAGATTTCCATAATCTTCTTGTTCATCTCCTAACAGATCGACTCCATGCAATGTTGAAACACAGTTGGGGCATAACTTAATCCAAAAGGCATTCTGCGATATGCAAAAATACCAAAGGGACAGGTAAAAGACGTCTTCTCTTGATCTCTGGGGTATATTGCAATTTGGTTGTACCCAGAGTACCCGTCCAAAAAGTAATACTAAGAATACTCTGCAATCCTTTCTAACATTTAATCAATGAATAGAAGCGGGAAATGATCTTTCCATATGGCGTTATTTAATTTTGATAATCAACACATACTCTCTATCTGGTCATAGTTCTTGTCGGAATGAGCTCCCCTTCCTTATTGATCACAACTGTCATTCCTCCTTTCTTGGGAACACAATGTATTGGGCTAACTTACTCACTATCCAAGATCGGATAGATAATTCTAGTTTCGAGGAGTTTTATCACTTCCTTCTTAACAACCTCCTTCATGTTTGGATTTAGTCTCCTTTGTCGGTCTACTCTCGGCCTCGCTCCATCCTCCATGTGATATAGTGCATCACAATTTTTGGGCTTATCCCCTTGATATCGGATATTTGCCAAGCAATGGCCTTAATTCGTTTGTTCACAACTGTGAGCACTTTCTCTTCTTCTTACTTAGTGAGCTTGTTAGATATGATAATCAGTAATCTCCCTCCATCTACTAAGAACGCATATCTCAGATGCAAGGGTAGCTCTTTCAGTTCTAAGAAAAGAGTTTTTACTATCGAGAGTGGAGTATGATATTTTAATTGAATTTTGAGCTCCACAAGCAAACCTTTCTTGTGAATTTTCTCTTTCACTTCTTCCACAATATCCTCCTCTTCTTTCTCTAGTTCTTTATCCTCAATTCTAGAGATGTTCTCCATGCAGAACTTGAGGATACACTCATCTACAATTTCAATTTTCATGCACATCCCTTCATCAAAAGGATGGCGCATAACACTTATCATGTTGAACTCAACCTTCTCGTCTCCAATTTTGAGCACCAATTTACCATTATGCACATCTACCAATGCATGTGCTATGTTGAGGAAGGGTCTTCCGTAAATTACTGGATAGTTCTTGTCCTCAGAGAAATCCAGAACCACAAAGTCAACTTGAATGGTTTCTTAATATGCACTTGTCAATCTTAACCAGGACATCCTCAACCACACTGAATGGTTTCTTAATAGTTTGGTTTGCCAACTGGAAAAGCATTAAGGTTGGCTTAACTTCACACAAATCCAGTTTTTGAAATGTAGACAAAGGCATCAAGTTGATACTTGCGCCTAAATCACAAAGACATTTTGGAAACTCAGTTTCACCAATGAAATAGGGAATTGTGAAACTCCCTGAATCTTTTAGTTTCATCGGAAGATTCTTTTAGATTAGAGAGCTACAATTTGCCGTAAAGGTAATTGTTTCTCCATCTTCCCATTTTCTCTTCTTAGTGACGAGTTCCTTTAGAAACTTGGCGTAGTGTGGAACTTGATCTAGCATCTCCAAGAATGAGACACTAATCTGAACGTTCTTCATTTTCTCCATGAAACAAAAAAATTTTTCATCCATCCCTAACTTTCGCTTTACCCTCTGAGGATAAAGCAGAATAGGGACCATTGGCGGTGGTGGTATGTAAACTTCTTCTTCTTTCACAACTTCTTCTTGAGGGACTTTATCCTTCAAAACTTCTTCCTCCTTATCCTTGTTTGGACTTTCCACTACACTCTCCTTAGCCTTCTTTTTGACTAACGGAGAAGCTAATTCCTTGCCATTTCTTAAGAAGATTGCATTAACTTGGCCACGAGGATTTTCTTTTAGTAGAACTAGATGCTCTTTGTGCATTTGTCTTTGTAATTTCACCAAGTTGTACTTTCATGTTACGCATGGCAGTTGCTTGCCCTTTCAAAAATTGTTCTAAATTGTTCTGCCTAGCTTCTTGGACCGCTAATACCTTCAAGATTTAACTTTGGTTGTTGGAAGATTTTCCCGTTTGTTGGATGAATTTCTCAACCTTATCAAATCTGTCCTCAAGGGCCACCATTCTTTCTCCTGAGAATCCACGTGGTTGAAAACCAGGTGGTGGTCCTTGTTGTACGACACGTAAAGGCAATCCTTTATCAGGAATGATTGCCATACTGTCATCGTTGTTTCTTTCTTTCCATGAGAAGTTAGGATAGTTTCTCCATCCAGGATTGTATGTAGAGGAATATGGGTTATTTACCATTTGGTTTTCTCCTTGTCCTTGACTACTCACAAAGTTGACCTGCTCTATTGGTTGGCTCATCATCGCACATTGACTAATCTCGTGGCCAGTGTTGCCCCATGCTTCGCAATGCTATTGTGAAGTCAAATCGCGTAATTGCTTTGCCATCAAGTCTAATTGTGCTTGAAAAGACGAGGAAGAATCAAGTTCAATAATTCCTCTTCTCTCACTCTGCTCAATTACCTCCTTTAACTCTCTAATAGGTTGTTTTTTTCTCTTATTCGTAATTATCCTATTTGTTGCTGCCAGCTCTTCCAGAATATGGTGGGCTTCATCCTTTTCCTTTCTTAAGAAATTTCTATTAGATGCTGAATCAACGTTTCCCATAGTTGTTGGCGACTGGCTAAAATAAAAAGTCTTAAGAAGAGACTCCTCAGACAAACCATGGTGCGGACATTTTTATTGCAATTCCTTAAATCTCTCCCAAGTTTCACTCAAAGACTCTCCTTCATATTGTTCAAAATTTGTGAGTAGGGGAAATATTTGTCAAGGAAAGCATTTGCCAATTGCTCCCATATGGTTACTGGAGTACCCTTAAGTTGCTTATACCAATGTTTGGCCTTGTCCCTTAACGTATATGGAAACATTCTAATCTTAAAAGCATCATCAGACGCTCTAGGATATTTAAAATTATCAGCTAATTCTATGAAGTTCCCCAGATAATCATTAGGATCTTCATTAGGCAAAACATATAACTGACCCAGAGCTTAAAGCATATGAATCATGGCCGGCTTAATTTCGAAGTGATTAGCTTCAATAGCCAGCCGTTGGATTCCTGTTTTTGCTCCTTTGTATATTGGTCTCCCATGGTCCATTAGAGAAGATCTAGAGGCATGAACTCCAGCCTCTTGATCCTCTTGCCTTTGATCCATTATTTGTTTTTCTCGTCTCTCCCTCCGCAATGACCTTTCTAACCGCGTTATTTCTTCTTCAATCTCCAATGGAGAAATATTGGTTGAATGTGTTAATGGCATGCACGTAACTTGTCAAGCAAGACAAATCACTTGGTCAAAAATTTAACGCAAAATAAAGGAAAATAAAATAAAAATAAAAAATACTAATATATATTAATCCAAGTTCGTAAACCGAATTGAAAGTCTAAATCTCAATCCCCAGCAATGGCGCCAATTTGGTTGCTTCACGCAATCCAATATTTAAAAGCTCGAATCTACTTCAAATCTACCTAAAACTGGATGACCAGTCATCTGTTCGTACTACCTGGCATACGCCCAACGAAGGGTGGCGTGCGCCAACTTTTCAACTTTTCACTAACTTGAACTCTAGCGCATGCCAACTATACAAGGCACAAGCCAAAAGCTCTCGAATAAAAAGACTTGGCGTGCACCAACTATGGCTGGCGTATGCCAAGTTATCAGCAGAATTGCAGCAGATTGCATCAATAAGTAAGTACGGGTTTTATCGATCTACAGAGATGGAGATTTTCGACTACTCTAAGATTTACTTACTTAACTAGGATCAGGTTATGAAGTTTGGTTGTTTACACAAGTGATCTAAACTCTAAAGCTCAAATATAAAGCTAACAAATTCTAACACAAAGATAGATATGTTATAAAACAGAATTTCAACAACTCAAACACTCAAAATGAGCAAGGTACCTAAACCAGCAACATACCCATAAGATTTAGAGGGTTTTAAGTGTATGTAATATGGTTCGAGTGAATCTAAGGCAACTAATCCTCACTTTCACACAAGATTAGCTAAAGTTGTTCCTAAACTAGACTTAGAATGATTAGATATGTTCTTTTGACCCTACCAACCATCTAAACTAGCAAAGAACCAACTATATGCTCCACTCCAAGAACAATCAGTAGGTCACCAAGGAGATTTCTCTCCAAGCAAGAGTACTCATCATCAAACCAACCTATCCATCAATTCTATCTCCTATCGATCTTAAGTTTTGACTAGCTACTAAGGCTTGGTGATCAAGCAAGTCTAAGCAATAGGATCAAGCACGTTGGCTACATCAAAGGTAACAAGGCACCAAACTCATATAACTACTCACACATACTAATATTTAACATCATAAGCATAAAACATAGACAAAAGTAGAAAAGAGGGAGACTTAACAAGACCCCAAGCTCCCTCTCTTCAAGTCCATGTTCTTCAGAGAAAATACTTCTATATTTACTAATATAAAGTTGTGTTATGTCTTGTCTCCTCTCTTTTTTTTCCAAACCAAAGGCAAAAAGCCTTATATAATTACTAACTAAAGGCATAGTTAAAAAAATATCTAAAACTAACTTAACTAACTAAAATATTTAAGCTAAAATATCTAAAAATGTCAGCCAATCTTGTCCCCCTTCTATTCAGAAAGCTCTAAACTGACTTAAGATATTTTCCCAAATTGTTTGTCCAACACTCAGATTATTTTGCTTCTACTCGACGGGTCTGGCATACGCCAGCTACACTTGGCATGCAAAAGGTCGTCTAAGTAATGGCTTCTTGGTGTGTACCATGTAGGCTTGGCATGCGCTAGCTTCCCATTCTTTGCATTCTTCAGCTTCGCATCTTCCTTCTCGTCCTTGGCTTCACGTGTCCGCTCGATCATTCTCCACTTCTCCTCGAATAGGCTCCTAAAAACAAGCAAACACAATGAAAAACAATAAAGTCAACATAAACATACAATAAACGAAAACTAACACAATGACAACTAAAACAAAACTAAGTTAACCTAAAACACTAAGAACGATCTACTAAAACCACATGAATAATGAGTATTTTTGACACGCATCACCTACTATCACGAATAGGATGTCAGAAGTCATGAGTCGAGGGAAGAGAATTGATGCTCCTCAGTCAATAGAGTAGATCTACTACCAAGAGACACCTACCTTCAATCAGACTCAAGAGAGGCCTGGAATAGGCCGAGGCACCCCAACCACTACCATGAGATTTCAACCATTCCAAGTATCCTCCAATAGGAGGACTCAAGGAACTGATATCTCAGGACAGTATGAGAGCGCTGGAGCAGAGGGAAGTAATACAAGGGTGGACTCAGGCTGGTATCATATGGCTCCCACTCATCAGAGGGCCAATACCTATAGACCTAATAGAGGAAGGTCCGATATACAAACTAATCCAATCTTTGAGACAAGGCCTCCAGTAGACCACACTTGGCCTCACAACAGGAATGAAAGAAGGCCAAATCATGAAGAAGAAGATTATCCTCCAGTTGAGAGGCAATTGGTGTTTGGGACCTATACAGGGGACCCTCGACCTCCATCACCTTCTGAAGATGATTTTGGAGATTAACCCCCAAGGGAGCCCCAAGATTTAATCCATGGTCGTGATGCTAGGCCTAGACCCAAAGATGCTTAGCAAAGGGCACTAGTGGCAAAGGTCCTCAGGGATATGGGTGTAGAGACCAGACACACCCCATGCCCCAGATTCACCAAGCCTTATCCAGAATATTTTGATAGGGTAGAGTTTTTAAGGACTCACCGTATACCAGATTTTAGCCAATTCTCGGGAGAAGATAATTGATCTTCTGTGGAGCACATGGCAAGATATATCATACAATGTGGAGACACAGCATTTGAAGAGGAATTGTTACTGAGACAATTCCTAATGACTCTCACCAGGATAGCCTTCACTTGGTACATAAGCCTTCCACCAAACTCAGTGAGGAATTGGGTAGAGATGGAACAAAAATTCCATAACCAGTTCTACAAGCTCGAACCCACCATTACCATCTCCGCCTTTGCCTATATGCAATAGCTTGAAGGAGAGTGAATGGAGAAGTTTT